>BJCO01816529.1:0-13425 GCA_018326465.1 Flaveria floridana | reverse complement strand
AAACTCATCAACAAATTATCCTTATAATTTGTTCCACCTCATATGCAACTTATTTAGAAAACCCATTTTTTTCTAAATTTGGTGTAAATATTTAATTGTATGATCATATCATCAATTAAATATTAATTGGTGTTTGCTAAGCTTGTTATTGGGTATAACCCGACTTGGATCATAACGTACTAACCGCATCAATATTCTAAGTGTCTTGGGCACATAGAATCCTACACTTTCATATTTTGATTGTATTGGATCATTACTTGCTTATATTTGAATACATTTTGCTTGTTCTTAGTCATCTCCATCTTTGTGTTTGTTATTATTTCTGATATTGAACGATTCAAACAATCATTTGTACTGAAAATCGATCAAATGGACCAACAAAATGGTATCAGAGCCTTAGTGCTCTTGATTGTTTGAGGTTTTTGGTTTTGATTGAGCATATTTCATATCACTATTTCATCAATTCTGGATCAAATTTGAGTATATTTGATATGGAATTTGATTGAATTTTGCTTGTCATTGGTTGGGAAAGCTTTGTGATCAAATTTGAGTATATTTCAATATCACTATTTCATCAATTCTGGATCAAATTTGAGTATATTTGATATGGAATTTGATTGAATTTTGCTTGTCATTGGTTGGGAAAGCTTTGTGATCAAATTTGAGTATATTTCAATATCACTATTTCATCAATTCTGGATCAAATTTGAGTATATTTGATATGGAATTTGATTGAATTTTGCTTGTCATTGGTTGGGAAAGCTTTGTGATCAAATTTGAGTATATTTCAATATCACTATTTCATCAATTCTGGATCAAATTTGAGTATATTTGATATGGAATTTGATTGAATTTTGCTTGTCATTGGTTGGGAAAGCTTTGTGATCAAATTTGAGTATATTTCAATATCACTATTTCATCAATTCTGGATCAAATTTGAGTATATTTGATATGGAATTTGATTGAATTTTGCTTGTCATTGGTTGGGAAAGCTTTGTGAATCATCATATCTCAAATCCATTGAGATTTGGGTGATTTCAGATTGTTTTCAGAGTAAAAAGGGTTTTTTCAGATTCATCCAGTGAAATTACTGATCATCTAGCGAAACTGTCATCTTTATTCAGCGAAATTACAAGTGTTTCGTACTTCGTAGTTGTTTTCAGCATCTCTGCGAAAGTAGAAAACCTGCACGAAAGTTCAATATTACTTGTGCTCATATTCTAAGCGAAATTGTTGTTGAAAGTACCACTGAACGAAAGTTCAAGCTTGTTTCATGCGAAATTGCTGACGAAACTAAGTATTTTCAAACTTCCGGCTAGCGAAATTGCTGTTGAAATTGCCAGCGAAATTACCATCCGGTCTGTGAAACTAGATTCTGCGAAACTAGCTCTGCGAAACTGTTAATTTCCTGTGAAAGTGTCATTTCTTCTGCGAAACTAGCATGTCAAAGATGGCTACTTTCACTCTTGCAGATCTAGAAAGTGTAGCTCCCAACAGACCTTCGAGACTCATAAACGGTGACAATTTTAAGGATTGGAGGAGATATCTCCACCGACCACAACCAATGGGAACCTATCATCACTGGTCCGCATGTACCAATGGTCACTGTTGGTGGTACTGCGTCTCAAAAGATGGACCCAGCCACGTTCAACGAGAAGGATCTGAAGCTGATTGATCGAGACTAGAAAGATTTTGGAGCGTTAACTCAATGTCTTGCTCCTGGTATCTACAATCGATTTGCTGAACATCAGAATGCAAAGTCTTTGTATGATGCTCTATGTGAATTCTATGATGGAAATGAAGATCTGAAGAAGAATAAGAAAGCCCAAGCTTAGAAGGAGTTTAATTCATTTGTCGGACATAAGAATGAAGACCTTACTGATATTACCAATCGATTTTTGTCAGTATCAAGTACACTAATGAAGTATGATGATCAGTTGGGTAATCATGAGCAGGTGAATAAGCTTCTAGACTCTCTCCCACCCCAATAGAGCTTACAAGTGAGAATGCTGAAGCAGGAGAGAAACTTTGCTGATTACAAGCTTATGGATATGATCAACAAATTGAAATCTTTCAAGTTAGACATGAAGAGAAGGGAATTCAGCCAAAACCATGATGCCTACATCTGGTTTCACTTAGAATGCTGCACTACTGTCTTCCGTTACAAGCTCTCCAATGCAGTCATATCGTCAAGGCGAAGTGAATACTGGTGATTACTCTGGAGGTTGTGGTAGTGCTGGGAGAGATCAATCTAATCTGAAAGCACATGGTGAAACTTTAGTTCCATCCGAGACAATGGCTCTTTTTGGTATGTTTGTTCAGAGTTATGAAGCTCTAGTGGCAGGGGAGTTGAAAGGCAAAGGATTGACGATGGAGGATATGTATCAGGTGGACCCTGATGATCTTAAAGAGACTGAGATTCAATGGAAAATGGAAATGTTGACACTTAGAGCCCGAAGGTTCATGGAGCTCACTGGAAGAAAGAACTTCGAAGGTTAAAGCTCTAACTCCAGACTGGGATTTGATAAGTCCAAACTGAGGTGTTTCAATTGCAAACAGTTGGGACACTTCAAACGTGAATGTCCATTGCCGATCATCACTGACCCTAGCAATTTATGAGTCCCAAAGCTGGTTTCAAGTGGGGATAAAGAAGAAATGAAACAGAAGAAAGAGATAACTTTGATTTCTAACTTTGATTGCAGTGCTGAAGTTGAAGAGACGAGAGAAGAGACTAACCAAGCGCTGGTGGCTGAAATTGTGGAAGGAAAGAGGAAGGTGAATTATGAGGATGAATTTGATCCATTCAAAGAACTTATAGATGAAGCTGAAGTATCTGTGAAGGTGAAAGAGGATGAGAATGTGGAAGAAGGTAAAATTGAAAAGATAAGGAAGGAAGTCAACCTACTGAGCAAGAAAAGGAAAAAGATGATGTTGCTACCACTGTCGAGGAAAACAAGTTGAGTACTCCGGTGTGCTAATGTGAAAAAGCTCTAGCAGCAGAAAAGGTGGTGATGTAACTTCCTTATGAGGTAATTCAGGATATGTGTTCTTCAGCTTGCAAAATCAGGTTATTTGGGGTTTATAAAGCTAATCGTTTATTAATTGATAATGAGAAAGGTTTAAAACGAATTAATGAGGAACTTAAAATACACGAGTCTAAATATTTTGTTAAATTAAACGAGGCTTTGAAAGAGAATGATCACTTAAAACGAATAGTTTTGGAAAGAAATGTTGAGATTAACACTTTGACTGAAAGGGTTGCTCTTGCTGAATTTGAAACAAGCAAACTTCAGTCAAAGCTCGATAAATGGACAATATCAGGAATGAAACATGATTATTTATGTAAATCTCAACGGGGGGCTAGGATTAAAACAGGATTGGAATATAAAAATGCTAAAGTTTATCCTCCTCCTAGTACTTAATGTTATTCACCTATGCATGTTCCTCATCCTTCGAATGATTTGATCAAAATAGATACTAACAGTATGTCTGCAGGTTTAGAAGGTGTGAATCCTAAGCACGTTCATGAGGACTACGATTATGGACCAACTAGCGGACTTGGATGCTCTAGTCTTAGAACACTTGAATCTCAGCATTCTGTCTTAGATCATAAATCTAGTTTAAATTCTATTTTTGTTTCTAGTGAATCTGTAACAGACTCTGTCTCATCATGTTCTAGTGATGTTTCTATTTCATCTTCAAATGCTTTGGATTGTAATGATGCTACTTCTTCTGATTGCGTTAATATTGTGACTGATTTCACTAAGAAGAGTAACGAGAAAATTAAAAATAATTGTTTTGAAAAATTATTCTCTCACCCCATTCCATCTTTTACCCCAACAAAAATTTCTGTGTCCAACGAAAGGGTTACATCATCATCCGAAGCAAGTACAAGTGGTACAAATACCACATCTATATTAGATGACAACTCATTTTCTTTTGTAAATAATCATTCTTTTTCAAATAAAAACAGACCTAAAGACATGTATGAGACATACAGTGACATTGATTCTAAACTAACTGAATATGATGAGGAAATATACATTGATAAAATCCCTACCTTATAGCATAACAGACCTAGATTAAAACCACACTATTTTCGATGTGGTAAAGATGATCATGTAGTTAAGCATTGTCCTGAGCTACATCATAGACATGTTAATAGGAATTCATTTGGTAGTAGATTGACTCGATTGGTTAATAATTTATTTCATAAAAAGCCAATCTCTCCAAAACCCAAAGTAGTTCAAATTTGGGTTCCAGTCTCACCTTGTTAATCTGTTCTTTGATATCTTTGCAGGAGTCATCCATTAAAGTTGTACATAGTGTATGGCATGTTGATAGTGGATGCTCCAGACACATGACGGGATTAAAGGATTTATTGACCAGCTATCATATAATCAATGGAGGATATGCACATTTGCTGGCGATAAGAAAGGAGGGAAAATGGTTGGTCAAGGGGAGGTTTCCAACAGCTCTCTTACTCTAGAAAAATTCAACTATGTCCCTGAGCTTACTTTTAATCTGTTGAGTGTATCTCAGATTTGTGATAAAAACATTCCGGTCCTGTTCAAGTCCAATGAATGTCTCTTTCTAAAATCATAGGTTGATATTCTAGAAGAATTGGTGTTAATACAGGCTCCAAGAAAGCATGACACATATCTTCTTGACATGAGTTCAATGGAGTCAACGTCTACAGTCACCTGTCTTTTGTCCAAAGCTTCCACTTCTAAGTCTTTCTTATGGCATCGTAGATTAGGACGCGTTAATTTTAAAAATATAAACAAATTAGTTAAAAACAATCTTGTTAGGGGATTAACTTTAAAGGACTTTTCAATGGTTAAAAGATGTATGGCATGCGCCAAGGGAAAATAACATAAGAAACCACATAAACCAAAAATTGAAAATAGCATATCCAATCCCCTTGAGTTGTTACATACTGATTTGTTTGCCCCAATCAGTGTTAAATCAATTGCTAAAAAATCTTTATGTCTTGTGGTTACAGATGATTTTTCCAGATACTCCTGGGTGAGATTTCTTGCCCACAAAGGAGAGGCTGCTAAAGAGCTACAGAAATTAGTTCTTAGGATCAAAACAATAAGCAAGAGGACAGTTTTGGTGATCAGAAGTGACAACAGCACTAAATTCAGAAATCAGATCTTTGATTCGTTCTGGTGCTACAAAGGGAATTTTAAGGCAGTTAAGTGCTGTGCGGACCCCTCAACAGAATGGTGTGGCTGAACGAAAGAATCACACCCTCATTGAAGCTGCTCGTACAATGTTGATTGAATCGTCCTTACCCATCATCTTTTGGGCTGAGGCGATGAATTGTGCTTCATACGTTCTGAACAGGGTGTTGATAGTCAAGGACAAAATGAAGACTCCTTATGAACTGCTTCATAAGAGAAAGCCTTTGATTGACTTCTTTCGACCATTTGGCTGTTCATGCACCTTATTAAATACTCAGGCGCAGAAGACGAAATTTGATGTCGTGTCTGATGAATGTTACTTTTTCGGCTATTCTTCTTCTTAAAAAGCTTAGCGGGTATATAACAAGATAACACGTATTGTTCAAGAGTCCTTCTATGTTGATTGGCAGGAATCTAATTCCTTCGATGTTCAATCTAAACCAGCATGGTTCTTTGACTCCGATACGGTGTTTAATTCCTTTAATCTTCTAGTTTTCGACGATGATGCGTCTATCTCCAATGTTCACACAAATATCATTCCTCCAACTTCATTACCCGTCAACCCTCAAGCCCCTCCCACCACATCTGCACACGATGCTACATCAGTTGATATTGCATCCTCTTTATCATCATTTGACCTTCCAGCTCCACCTATTTCTATATCCCTTCCCACATCACCTACATCTATCTCATCTCAGCTAGTATCACCCATATCTCCAATCGACTCTACCTTACCATCAACCTCACCTTCATCCACCCATCAACAACCTATTATCTAACCGTCTTTAACCACCCTACCCATGTCCACTGATTTCAAAACCTTGAAAGATCATCCACATGATAACATCATAGGATCTATCACTGATGGAGTTCAGACACGGAGTCAATCTGGTTTGATTAACGTTTGTCTATTCTCTTGTTTTATATCTTAAATCGTCCTGAAAAATGTTCATGCAGCTCTTCAGGATCCTTGCTGGGTTGAATTGATGCAATTAGAGCTGCAACAGTTTAGGAAACTCAAAGTGTGGACCCTGTTCGATCTTCCACCAAACAAATGCCCAATTGGCACGAAATGGGTGTTTAAGAACAAACCCGATGATCATGGCGTTATGGTATGCAACAAATCCAGATTGGTGGTCTAGGGCTTTGCTCAAGAAGAAGGGATTGACTACACCGAAGTCTTTGCTCCTATAGCCCGTCTTGAAGCTATCAAAATCTTTATGGCTCATGCCACCCATAAGCAGTTCAAAGTCTATCAGATGGATGTCAATGTACATTTCTTTATAGAGACATTGACGAAGAGATATATGTGTCTCAACCACCTGGTTTTGAGGATCCCGACTTTCCTGACAAAGTCTGCAAGCTTGATAAGTCTCTTTACGGTCTTCATCATGCTCCTCGAGTCTGGTATGAGACCTTAACACAGTATCTCTAAGCAATGTTTTTTCTCGTGGCACCATCGATTTGACATTATTTAAGAAGGAAGTAGATGGTGAGATTCTGATTGTACAAGTTTATGTCGATGACATTATTTTTGGCTCCACCAATACGAAGTTGTGTCGGGAGTTTGAGGAGGTCATGTGCAGTCGATTTGAAATGAGCATAATAGGAGAGATGTGCTTTTTCCTCGGGTTGTAGGTTGAACAAAAGCCGGAGGGAATTCTCATTCATTAGGAGAAGTATATTAAAGAGATTCTAAAGAAATTCAAGATGGATGATGCATCTCCTGAACTCACTCCTTTCACTGCTCAAACTTGCCTCACTCCTGACGAGAATGGGAAATCCGTTGACCCTCATCTCTATAGATCAATGATCGGTTCCCTTATGTATCTTACAGCAAGTTGTCCTGATATAACCTTTGTTGTAGGATATTGTGCTTGATACCAATCAGTCCCGAAAGAGTCTCATGAAAAGGCTGTAAAACGAATCTTTCGTTACCTTAAAGGCTCTTCTCGTTTAGGTCTTTGGTATCCTTATGGTGCTTCCAGTTGACCACTATTTCTCTCTCTGGCAAAGCAAGAAACAGACCACTATTTCTCTCTCTACGGGAGAAGCAGAATACATTGCTGCTTCCAGTTGTTGTTCATAAGTACTCTGGATCCAGCACCAGATGATTGACTATGGGAGCAACTTTCTCCATACACCGTTGTTCTGTGACGACGAAGCACCCATCGGCATCGCCAAGAACCCTATTCATCATTCCCGAACCAAGCACATCGAGACATGGATTCATGCCATCCGTGATGCTTAGGAAAAAGGTTTTATTGATATTATCCCTATTGACACTAAGAATAAAAAATAGATCTCTTCACTAAAACATTTGATAAGCTTCGACTTTATGAATTGATCTCTATGTTAGGTCTAATATCATTTTAAACCTCTTTTCCTTAAAAATTATTTAACGTACATATTTTTTTTTACTTTTTACTTATTATTTTATTTTACTTCTTTCTTTATTTTCTTTCTTTCTTTTTCGTTCCGCTCCCTTTATAGTCCTTTCTCATCATTCACATAAAAAATATAACATATATTTAAACAAGAAATTTCTACATCTTGCTTAATTCGTAGAAATTTCAGGGGAGAATATATATTTAAATACTCTTCTTATTTTCTTTTGCAGAATAAAATGAGAATACTGGATGATTTTTAGGAGGTTAATAGTATTGTGCGGGATAGGATTGATAGGTTTAGCCAGAAAGCGAAGTAGACAGTAATCTTGCAGTTTAATTAATAAGAACAAGAAACTTAATGACTTGGATTATTCCCTAGACATTTTTGGCCTTCACATAGATTCAAGTCCTAGTTCAAAAAGGATTGAGAACAACTTTACATCTCTGTATTAAGTCATTCTTATCTAAAGTATCTTTGCGTCTAGATCTTCCTTCCTATCTTATAAGCTACATGCTTAGTCATCTTCACATATAAGAAGCCCTTTATTATTTTTGCTCATATCCTCTACTATGTGTGAACATTGACCTGGAGTGATGATCTCCTCTGCTGTACGATGTTACTGACCTGGAGCTCTCATCGGCACAAATTGATGATCTTCTATGTTATACGTAAGTATAGACCTGAAGCTCTTATCTGTAAGACTCAATTGATCAACTCCTCTGTTATACGTAAGTATAGACCTGGAGCTCTCATTATTTGATGTTTATAAGGGTTTTCCTTCCTATGAAAAAAGATCTTCGTTGCTTCTGAGAGGAATAATCAGGCAGTGAATGTCATTTATTCAATATATCTTGAGGACAGGATAAGTTTCTTTGCCAAATGTCTATGGGTACTGGGTCATTCAATGTTTTCTTTAAAAGAACCAAAACATGATAACAGTAGCTGCAGTGTAGTTGTTGAAATGAAGAAGGCATGGACTTAAAGGGACAAGTATATCAACAATCCTGCCAAACTTTGATTCTCCAGAAGATCCTTTCATCTTCTCCTTCATATCCTTTTTCCACCATTTGATTTTGTTTAAAAATACGTGAAGTGTGGTGAGGTCTTGTGGGGAAAATTTCTTTTGATTTCTTTTATTTTTGCTTATTTTTGCTTACTTTGTTTTAATTTTTTTTAAAATAATTGTTCTTTATTTTACTTTAAAAAGAAAATAAATATTTCAATTTTTTAAGTATCCAGCGAAATTATACTTTCACTGGCAGTTTCGTAGGGTGAAATTATAGCTTCGCTGGCTATTTCGTACGTTGCAAGGTCAGTATCGACCAGAGCTTTCACGGGAAAAACTATAGTTTCGCTGCCTACGAAACTAAGTCCTATATAACTCAATTTGCGAAATTAACTCCTCATTTTCGCACATTCGAGGGTTTAGACTATTAGGGTTTTACCGATTGCATTTCATACGAATCTAAGCTTCCGTGATTTTGATTCTCGATTGACCATTGATTTTCATTTGCAAGTGAGTTTCTAACTCAGGACCTTAGTCTTTTCTAGGTTTAATGGCAACATTGTGAATCCATTCGATTGAGACTCTTCGGTACCCTCGCAGTTCTTATTGTGAAAGTATCGATAGTCCAGCGAAACTGAACGAAAGTTCAATGGTTTTCAGTGAAACTGTGAAGTCATGCTGTCCGAGCGAACTTAACAGTTTCGCTGATCAAAATTTAGTTTCGCTGAGCTGAATCTATAGTTTCGGCCTGTCGAATCTATTGTACTGTCCTGCCGAAACTAATTGATAATTGTTTCCGAAATTTCATTTTCGCTTGCTGAAACTAAAACTTGTCCAGCAAAACTATAATTTCGGCCAGCTAAATTAATTTGTTTTTTGTTTAATTTTAACCTTTTTGTTATTTTTCTTTTATATTATTGTTTAATATACCATTCTAATATGTTTCATCTGGCTTTCAGATTAAATGACAAATCTAAAGTTTGATGAGAGGAACAACATTACTGCCATCTTGGATGACACTCATTCAAAAGCGTCTGGATTTAGAGACTGCATTCGATGGTTGCAGAGATCTCCAATCGCCTACGCGATCTCACATTCCCCTACTATATATGACTTACACATTAGGGATTTCTGGCGGACAGCTGAGTATGACACGAGAGCCAATTCATAGAGGATTGTGGCTAGGGTGTTAGAGAATGACCTGGTCATCAATGCTGAGGTTATATCGAGGGTGCTGAGACTCGATGAGGATAGTGGAGAGGAGGTCATACTATCAGATCAGGAAGTATTTGATGCCTATAGGTCAATGGGATATAAGGGAACTCCTTTTGGCACGAGAAAGGAAATGAAAAAGTCCTTTCTCTCCAAGGAGTGGAGATATATAGCCCACGTGTTTATCATGTGCTTAGATCACCGTAAAGGTGGATCAGATGGGCTAAACTTGGACTGGGCAAAAGCCATGTTGATTTGCTGCAGAGGGTAGAAGGCCAATATTGCAAGACTGATATTTGATTGCATGGCGGAGAATGTTATGGCGCTGAAGAAGGACAAGTGGCTGTTGTACCCTCGTTTCCTTTAGATGATTATAGATGATCTCATTCCCAATATCCCCAGACATGGAGAGATCAAGAGATTGGTACAAATGAACACCCCCATTTTTACAGACTGCTGTGCTATTAGGCATTATTTCAGCAGGAAGATCACTCATCTCTGGGAAAATATGTATCCTCAGGAACGTTGGGGTTATATCAAGAGGATAGGTGAGTCTGAGGATAAAAGGGCAGAAGAAATAAGGCTTAAAAATCTGAAGATATCAAGAAAAGAAAGAGATATGCAAAGGAGAAGAATTATGTGTTTAAGGATGAAGTTCATGAGATGGCATCTGAGGCCAGAGCTGAGAAAGAAAAGAGAGCTAAGAAGAAAGCTGATGAGAGAGAAAAGGAGAGGAGGACTAAACACCGACACCAAACTTTTACTGAGCCCTCGAGGATGAAGGGAAGGGCCGGATTGGATGAGGATGTGATAAGAAACCTCATCACTTCTCTGGAAAATGAGTTAAGTATGATTAAGACAAAACTTACTAATCAAGAGTTACGGGAAAGGTAGAAGGATGAAGTGATTGAAGGTACTACCAAGATGTTGATGGATCAGAACAAACTGATCAAAAGATTGCTTGAGGAAGTAAATGATCTGAAAGCTACAGCCGGCCTACCCAATCTGCTAACTCAACATGAGTTAGATGATTTGACTGATACTTCCAAGTACCCATTTCCACACATGGGTACATCTTCCCAGGGAGGAGAGGGCAGATCTGGTACAGCAGCTGAGGAAGCAGGAGGTTCTGGAATAAGGAAGGAGTCTATAAATGTGAAGAATGTGGAAGAGGTGTTTGAGGCTGGATTTATGGATATAGGAATGAACATGGAGGATCTGGGAGGAGAAGAAATATTCCAAGAGCAGACTGTAGGTGCCGAGAAGGCTGCTGAGAAAGGATTGATTGATGAGGAGGAGGATGACGAGCAGTTGGTAGATTATGATTCTGAGCTTGAATATTATGAAGTGGATGAAAGACCACTGACTTATGTGTTCAAGAAAGGAGAGGATGAAAATTATATGATTGAGATGGAGAAGGAGGACTAGTTTGTAAGAGAGAAAGAGCCTGAGGAACTGACTCCTCCATTCCAAAGCATGGAAGGGTTGAGCAAAAAGGAGGCTGATAAGAGAATTGTTAGCTGGAAGTATAACCCCGGCCTTAAAATATATATGATAAAGAGGAGAGTGGGAGGAACTACTTTCTTTCATAAGAGGAAGGCTTTTAAGACCTTGCCTAAGTGGGATTTGAGAAGGTTGGCAGTGCTGCCGTTATTGGATGCCGATCTTAACGAGAGAGCCAAACTGTCGGAGAAGGAGATTAAGAATGGACTAAATGATAATTTTGAGTCGTTTGGCTTCATGAAGGCTGAAAGGAGAAGGTCAAAGAAAGACAAAGACTGGGAGACGGGTAAAGGGAGAATCGTGCTGAGGGTGAAACCCCCAAAAATGATGAATAGGGTTAGACTATCAGGTCCCCTCCTCTAAAGACTGCAAGGTTTTGAAAAATAGTTCTATGATAACAACACAGGGGAGGAAGTGATCAGGGTGAAGGACGGGATAGACTACAAACTGTTTGATCCTATGGAGCTATTCACTTTTTATGATGAGGACCTGGTGATACTTTATGAGAACATATTAAAGTAGGGGCAGGGGAGGAGACAAGGAGAGGGGCCAGTCTGTTTATGGTCGTTGCTAACAAGGTGCGAGGGGTGAGAGCTGAAGTGAAGGAGCTAGCTGAGAAGGTGAGAGCTCAAAATGATCTAAATATGGATATCCAGGACTTATCAAGACAATTTGAGCAAGCTAGTGCTCGTCCCGAGGGAGCTAATGAAGCAGGAGGTGACAAGGGTGAATCAGTTGCTAAAGCTCCCAAGGGTGATGCTGCAGTAGCAGATAAAGACACATCAGATGCAGCGGGAGAGACTGGAGCCGAGTAGACAAATCAAGACAAGCAAAGGAGGTGAGATTCAACCTAGGGGAGTATTGAAGATCAAGTATAGGTTGGACTCACCTTAGATTAGATTATGTTTATATTGCTTTGTAATAGTTTTAATGTTAGTTTACTTTTGTATGTTGATTAGTTTATGTATTTTGTAGTCCAGTGAAACTATGAGCGAAACTGTAGTTTCGCTCATAGTCAGCTGTTTAGTTCACCTGGCGAAGCTGTTATTTCTTCCGAGCGAAACTATAGTTTCAGCAGCACAGTTTCGCTGTAGGACTGTTATATATAGATTTGATCTTGCTCATTGTTGGGCATCCTTGCAAAAACCCTAATCGTGTATTTGTGTTGCAAGAGGCATTTGTAAGCTGTAATTCACTAAAATATATTGAGCTTTCATATTTTGATTGTATTGGATCATTACTTGCTTATATTTGAATACATTTTGCTTGTTCTTAGTCATCTTCATCTTTGTGTTTGTTATTATTTCTGATATTGAACGATTCAAACAATCATTTGTACTGAAAATCGATCAAATGGACCAACATTTACGTTAGGCTCTTTTTTGGGATATTAGATCGTATGAGAATGTTGCAATAGACGTGGAGCTTTAGAATCAAAAACACCATGTTGTAACCAAGCAAGATCCTAATGAGTATCTATGGGTGACTAAGTGTTAATAAACTTCAGTTAAGCTATTTTGGCAGGTTGCTCCCAGGCTTAAGGTCCATCGGTGATAGGGTAACCCTCAGTGATGTTAGCTTTGGTTATAGCATTAGTTTAGCTCCATTTAAATTCAGGAATGGAGATTTGATTTGATGAATTAACAATGGTCAAAATTGGTCATGACATAAGAAGCTCTAGGTGGGTTGTGACATGCTATGATGATAATGATGTTTCATTTGACAGTTTTGGTATGAGAGATAAGATTTGTATTAACTTGATGATGAAAGCTACAGACTCTCATGACTCGTAACAAGGGACGAGATCGGCACCAGGAAAATAGGTAAAGTGTGAACCGCATACCATACTAATTTTGTCGGTTCGGTACCTTACCTAAAGATATGGAAAGAAAACCTTACCTAACGATATGGTAAGAAAATCTTACCTAATGATATGGAAAGAAAACCATATCTCTTTGTAGCCATGCATTAGGAAAGCTTACTAACATTTCATGGCAATGCACCATGAAGAACTTTCCTGCCTTGCTTGGCCATATGGTAAGAAAACTTTACCTGGCTATATACGATAAAAACACCTATCGTGTCTAGCCTAGCTATGCACCATGAAGGCCTTACTAGTCTCTC
>BJCO01816517.1:0-11090 GCA_018326465.1 Flaveria floridana | reverse complement strand
CAATATATCCTAATAAATTGTTCCATGTCATATGCAACTTGTTTAGAAAACCAATTTTCTAAATTGGTGTTAATATTTTATTGCATGATCATATCATCAATTAAATATTATTTGGTGTTTGCTAAGCTTGTTATTGGGTATAACCCGACTTGGATCATAACGTATTAACCACATCAATATTCTAAGTGTCTTGAATTCAGTCCCGTTGTCTGAATGAACCTTCCTTACCTTCAGTTTGTACAGAGATTCCAGTGTAGTCACGAGCACTTTGAACGATTCAAATGTCTCTGACTTAGCTTTCAGAAACATCACCCATGAAAATCTCGAGTAGTCATCAGTGACTACGAAGTAGTACCAGTCTCCTGCTATACTCCTTGTGCTGACAGGACCAAACAGGTCCATATGCAGAAGCTCCAGGGGCATCTCAATAGAATTAACGTTCTTGGACTTGTGAGACTTCCTGGTCTGCTTTCCTTTCTTGCATGAGACACAAAAATCTGGAAGTTGGAAGTTCTTAACAGTTACTCCCTCAACTAAGTTGTTCTGAATCAGATGATTCATCTTCCGAGGATTTATGTGTCCCATTCTCCTGTGCCATGAAATGGACTCCTTCTCTGTTGCCTTTGATAAGAAGCACTGAGCAGTGGACTCAGTTGTAGAAGCTTTAAACATGTCCAAGACATACAAATCATTGTACCTTGAAGCTGACATTAGTACCTGCTCCTCAGGGATATCCATTTCCTTCTTCAGAATGTAACATTTCCTATTGTTGAACATAACCTTAAAGCCCTTGTCACATATCTGAGAAACTGAAAGTAAATTATTCTCTAACTGCTGAACATAATTTACCTTATCAAAATTTACCTTCCCATTACCTACTTCTCCTTGAGCGGTGATGTACCCACCTTTGTTACCAGCAAAGGAAACGTGTCCCCCTTTAATTTGTTTCACGTTGAAAAGGATAGAGTGATTTCTAGTCATGTGCATGGATGGCCCGCTATCAATAATCCATGTGTTGGTAGAAGCACTGTAGCGGACAACCTGCACAAAAACAGAAAAAGATTAGTTAAGGAAGGGGACCCAAGCCTTTACAGGCTTGGGTTTCCCAGAGGCATCGCACATCACAAACTCCACCCACTGTCCATTTGGAGTTGGAGAAACCTCATTCTTCTTCTTATCACCACTATCAGACACATCTGATGTTTTAGCTTTCCACAGACCATCCTTATGTAAGGCTTGTTTGTGGTAAACCGGTGACTGATTAACAGTTTGAACTTTAGTCCTATTTTCAAAAATTGGTTTTGCCTCAGGCATCACTGACTTGCCTGTGGCTTGTCTGTGTTGTCTTTGGTGTTGGAAAGGGGTGTAAGACCTAGCAGGTGTTTTAGACCTCTGTTTTGAAAAAGAAGGTTTAACTTCCTGAACCAATTCAATTTTACGTCTAGGTGTCTGATAGCGAGGACAGCGTGAAGAAATGTGTCCTCTTTGTTCATAATTATAGCATGATCTCCTCTCAACAGGACTAGGAGATCTTTTGTGGGGTGGGGAGTACACTTCAGGATTGGTCCTTTTGGTCTTAACCTTTGGTTTTTCACCTTCTTTGACAAATATGATTTGTTTAACACTTTGGTTGTTCTGTCTTTTCACATTGTTGAGATCTTGCTTGACCGGTTTAGACTGAGTTGTTTTTGAAATTTTTGGTTTTGACACAATAGTCGGTGATCCCAAACCAAGAGGTACGTGATCATCCTCTACCACCCAGTCCCCAATTAAGACTTCATCCTTTGTGCCCAAAGTTGATGCCTTCTGATCAGTTACCTGAGGTGCAGATTTAACTGCAGCGTCAGGATCAAAGACCAAAGGAGTAGTCACCACATGATCCTTTATAGGATTATTGTTAACAGGATGATATTTTGCGTTAAAAAGGATCTCATGTGGTGAAGTCACAACTTTATAACCAATCCCTTCCCCATTGTTTCTTTCGTTAACCAAGTTTTTATGATATGTGAGGAACTAGATAAACTATGCAATCTTTGTTTTAATGACTCATTTTCCACTTGAAGAATAGCTTTTTCCTTTCTAGTTTCCTCAATTGAACTTAAATAAAACTTAATGTCATTTTCTTGGTTAAAATCCACAACCTCGGTTTCCCTTAGTTGTTTTCTCAATAATTCAATTTTTTCTTTAAAATTGCTTTCATTTTGCTTCAACACTTTGTTAGCCTCAGTGCAAAGTTTTAAGTCATTTACCAAGTTATCATTATGTTTTAATAACCTAGTAAATTTTAAATCAATGCATTCCCTAAACTGATTGCATTCAACACAAGCATGTTAATCGAATAGGGTTTCTTTAGATTCTACCCGTGTAGAGTTTGAGGTGCCAACAACAAATGCAACCTGGGGTTCCTGGTGAGTTTCAGAAGCATCATTCAGTTCATCCTCTACCAGATGATCAACAGCACCCATTGAGTCATTTACTTCAAAAGTATCAAACTCAGGTAAGTTCTCCCCCTCACTTGCTGAGTCGACGTTTAGATCCTCAACCAATGCGATATTAGCTTCACCGTCAGATAAGAAGCGAAAAGACCAGTCTTGACCTTCATCACCTTGTGCCACTATTGCATTGGAGTCCTGACTTGTTGGAGCTATCTTCTTGTCTTTTTCTTGTCTATTGGTTGATGAAAACGAGTTACCATTTCCTGTTTTCTTAGGTTTAACACACTTTCTCTTGAAATGACCTTTTTCTCCACGGTTGAAACAGGTGACCTTTGACTTGTCAAATCGAAAAGTAGTATCCTTTGTGGCCACCAGGTTTTATCCCGTTTTCTTGATGAATTTCTTAGCTCTTCGTACAGCACTAGCTAGAGCCCACATGATATCCATCCTCTCTAGCTCGGTTTCATCCACTTGCTCGTAATCTTCATCTGCCAAGTCACAGTTACCAATCTTCCCTGCTACTAAGCCGTCATACGAATGGACCACAGCAGCAAGTAAATCCCTTTGCTCCTTAGCAACTTCCATAGTTACGTTGCTCAAATTCTCTGTCGTTAACTTTGTTGGTTGAGCTTCTGCAGAACTGTATTGAACACTTGATGAACCACCTGACTCACAACCTGAAGATGCACTTTGAAATTTTGCAGATGTGTTAGACACGAAAGCAGTCTGCAAGGGTGCACTTGAAGATGCAGTAGTAGAAGCCACATTGTATGGAGAAGGATTCTAATTATAGGTTCCTTTTTTAGACTTGTACTTCTGTCGTAGCTCTTCCTCTCTCAGTTTCAGAATAAAGTCATTTATATCCAACGTTTCCAACCCTTCATTATGTCTTGAAGTGGAAACGAATGAATCCCACTTATCAGGTAGACCATCAGCCAGACTCGACACCTTATCTTCCATAGACATTTTAACTCCATGAGTGTGCAGTTCACTCATCAAATGATAGAAGGAATCGATAATGTCGTCCAGACTCTCATTTCCGATTGACAAGAAGTTATCAAATTCCTTATGCAAAGCTTTAGCCTTTAGAGACTTAAGCATTGCAATTCCTTCATACAGCTTCTCTAGAGCCTTCCATAACTTCTTGCACTGCTTGTACTCTGAGAACTGATGAAAAATATCTTTTGGGATGGATTGTGCCAACAATGCATAGGCCTTCTTCTAAGCATTATACGCAACCTTTTGCGCATCATTCAAACCACTTAGAGTTAGTGGAACACCGTCAGCTCCAACTGGCATAGTGTAGCCAGTTTCAATTGTGATCCATAAGTTGGTGTCCACTCTATTCAAATGAATTTCAAACCGTTGCTTCCATTGAGGATATTCGTCAAGTGTCAGAAGCTTTGGTGGTTTGTTGTGATTTCCGATCTCATTTTCCAAAAAAGGAGATTCTGAATTCTGGAGTCCTTCCCAGCTGAGAAAGCAAAGTGTTGTTCGTCCATGATGACTTAGTCTGAAAAATTTGACAATCTAACTGACTGATGCGACTGGGGAATGCGAATGAGACTTAACCATGCGATTGAAATGTGCGACTGAATTCACACTTGGGATTGAGGTCAACCGTGTGTATGAATCAATGCGTATGAGTTCAGTCGTGCGAATGAACTATACGACTGAACTGAACTGAACGAACGAGCTTAAACGTGTGAATGAACAGACGATTGGACCAATCGTGCGAATGAGCTGTGCGTATGAAGTTCAGTCGTGCGTTTCGATCAATTGTGCGACTGAGATGTCTGACTTCGAAATCTTTCAAAAATTTTCACTCGATTCGACTAAAAACACGATTTTGAAAACCCTAATCGGCTAGAACTCGAAAAATACGAACCTTTGAACACATGCACTCATAAAAATTGAATTTTTATGCAAAAAGAACAGCTCTGTGATTGAAAAAATGTTGATTTTTGCAAAAACTTGATTGAATCCACGTAGAATCGAGAGCCAAGGCTCTGATACCACTTGTTAGGACCGAGTACGAACTGGTACTAACCGAATCTACGTAAAAACCAGATCAAATAGTGCGGAATCCTATTTGATTGGTGATCTAATCAGGAAGAGCATTAATCTGATCAAAACTAATGATTTGAAAACATTAAGAATTGATTAGGAATGATTAGTAACGCTCTATGAAGTTGGAAGGGACGACTTGGACGTTCTAGGACTGCTAGGGTTGTGAATTCTCGAAGTCTCCAATTTTTTACGAATTAAGTGGTATTTATAGGTTACAGTCTTCAATCGTATGACTGAGCGATGAGTATGGCTCTGTCATGCGACTGAGTCATACGATCCATTCATACATACGTATAAACCATAAGATTGAATCATTCGTACGACTGAGTCATTCGCATGACTCAGTCGTGCGACTGGCTCACATGCATGGTTTAGTTGTGCGACTAGGCCATAAAACTTAGTTAAACAAATTCCTAAATCTTTATTGACACAGAACTATGTATAACAATTGTAAACCCATATAACATATTCATACATGCGTGTAATAAACACTAATATAAAGATAGAAGACATTCAATAACAAATATTCATTCAGTCAAGAGTCTTTCATTACAAATATCAAATGATTACATCAGTGTAACAAAATGAAAGTCCTTAAACATTTAAGTACATTAGAACTGGAACTAGGGACATGTGTACCAACATGCCCTAACACACAAGGAACCATCAACAAGTGGGGTAGAAAGGAAGAAGCGGCTTTCCAAGCGCTTAAGGACAAGCTGTGTAGTGCACCAATCTTGTCGTTACCTGAAGGAACAAATGACTTCATGGTGCATTGCGACACGCCAATCCAGGGTTTAGGTTATGTGTTGTTGCAACGGGAGAAAGTGATAGCTTATGCATCAAGATAGCTTAAGGTGCATAAGAAGAACTATACAACTCATGACCTACAGTTGGAAGCTGTAGTGTTTACACTCAAGATATGGAAGCATTACCTTTATGGAACCAAGTGTACGATCTTCACTATTCATAAGTGTCTCTAGCACATTAACAAGCAGAAGGAGTTGAACATGAGATAGCGACGCTGGTTGGAACTGCTGAATGATTATGACTGTGCCATCAAGTACCCTCCAGGAAAGCCTAACATGGTAGCCAATGCCCTTAGTCGTAATGAAACCCTAAAGCCTCGTCATGTTCGTGCATTTTAATTAAGGATTCATTCCGACCTACCATCACTGATTAAGAATGCCCAGGCTGAGGCATTACAGGAGCAGAACATCAAGTTAGAGTCTCTCGAAGAAATTATTTTAGGAGAAGTCAGATGGTCTTCGTTACTATGAAGACAGGGTATGGGTTCCAATGTTCGGGAATCTCCGTGAATTGGTGATGGATAAGGCTCACAAGTCTTGTTATTCAGTACATCCTGAATTTGACAAGATTTACGATGATCTGAAGGCCATCTACCGGTGGCCTAACATGAAAGCTGAAATTGCCACTTACTATCAAAGTGTTTGACTTGCTTTAAGGTCAAGGCTAAGTACCAGAAATCGTCAGGTCTACTTCAACAACCAGAGATTCCTTTGTGGAAATAGGTGAATATTTTTATGTATTTCATCAAAAAGTTACCTCGTTTGCAGACTGGAAATGATACCATTTGGGTGATAGTGGATCGTTCGACTAAGTTGGCACATTTCTTGGCCATTCGTGAGACTTACAAAATGGATAAACTGGCACAAATTTATTTGAAGTAAATTGTGTCACGACATGGTGCGCCACTTTCGATCATCTCTGATTCCAACACGAGATTTACTTCACACTTCTGGTAGTCACCGCACAAGTCATTAGGCACACGTCTGGATATGAGCACGGGCTATCATCCACAGATAAATAGACAGACTGAACGCATAATCCAAACCCTAGAAGACATGCTTAGGGCATGCGTTATTGACTTTGGTAATAGTTAGGAAACCCATCTGCCTTTGGTTGAGTTCATTTACAACAACAGTTACCATACGAGCATTAAAACCACGCCGTTTGAGGCACTTTATTGCCGAAAGTGTATATCACCTCTCTGTTGGATTGAGGTCGGTGATAGTCACTTAACTGGTCCTGAGCTCATTCATGAAACCACGAAAAAAATAGTTCAGGTTCGTAACCATATGGTGGCAACTCGTGATCGTCTAGAAAAGTTATACAAATCAAAAGAGGAAACCTTTAGAATTTCAAGTTGGTGATAAGGTGTTATTAGAGGTTTTACCTTGGAAGGGTGTGATACGCTTTAGGAAGTGTGGAAAGCTAAACCCTAGATACATTGGACCGTTTGAGATAGTCAAGAGTATTGGTCCGGTAGCTTATCAACTTGACTTATCTACAGAACTCGATGGCAATCATAATGTATTCCATGTTTCAAACCTAAAAAAGTGTCTAGCCGATGAATCACTCGTCATTCCATTAGAGGAACTTGAAATTGATGAACAATTAGATTTCATTGACGAACCAGTTGAGTTATGGATCGAGAAGTCAAAACCCTAAAGCGTAGAAAGATTCCCATTATGCATGTTAGGTGGAATTCAAAGCGTGGACCAAAATTTACTTGGCAACGCAAGGATCAAATGAAGAAGAAATATCCACAATTGTTCAAAGATCAAGCATCTATATCTCAAGGTATCAATCTTACGATATATTCTCTTTAAATTTTGAGACGAAATTCCCTTCAACAAGGGGATGATGTAGCAACTCTTGCAAAACCTTGAAAGCTTACGTTCATTGTTTTGGATTCGTTTCAGAAATTCAAGAAACCTTATCAAACATAAACTTATGAACACCCTTCGGTCGTCTTTGATAAACCTTTTACTATTTGTAAACCTAATGTTCTAATTTTTAGGACGAAAATTCCTTCAGCAAGGGGATGATGTGATACCCCGTATTTTTCAGGTTAATGTCGTTCCTGTTATCTAGACTATTTTTGTCACTTAATTTTATTAAATATATATCTTGTACATACTAATACAATTATTATTGTCATTATTATTATTATTTAACTTCAAATCACTTAGTGTTATTAAATTGTATTAGTAAACAAATTAGTGACCAACTACGCAAATAAGGAATTAATGGAGGGGCTAAAGTGTAAATGGGAAAAGAAATACTATTAGAACCCAAAACCACCATCAATTCCGCACTTTTGAAACCTACAACCGTTTCACTTGGCAACCCTAATCGCATCATCAAGCTTGCTTCCATCGTTTTCGAAATCACAACCACAGCCTCTCTCGGCAGTTCATCTCCTTGTCCGGTAGAAAGCACCCTCCATCGTGACTTGGGTGACAGTGTATTGTCATCGATGACGACTCTCGCAGACGTGCGCACCCTGACGAGATACACATCCATTCGTTCGAGTTCCTTACGTATCCCGTAGACCATTTGGTAAAGATCTTCATTACAAATTCTATTTGTGTTTGTTGCATACGGTTTTGAGTTTTTTTGTTGTGGTTACGATGGTGTGCATGTTTTTCAGCCATGTATGAGTGTGCCCGAGTATGTGTATGTGTTTTGGTTATGTGCCATCTGTGGCTGTATGCGTATGTTTACTGTAATGATGTATATGCTCCGGAAATCCAATTGTGCTTGTTATGATTTTTTATTGTTATGGTTCTACTGAACCGAGGTAAACCGTCTACGGTTCTTATATATTGATTCTTTTGTCTTTCTAGGTATATGTATGTATATATGCGTTGGTGTATGGGTCGAACATTATGAATGCATGCTTATATGTGATGTTATGCATTGATGGTTTAAGGTACATGGGGATGTGTTGGTAGGTGGTGTGTGTGGATTATGTGTAACATGTCCTGCGTGTGTGTGTTCTGCGTAGGTACCATATGGGTATGATACATGTGTGCGCTTGCAATTGTAGTCATGTGTGTATACATTGTATATATATATATATGTTTATGTTGAATGTGGTGTGTTTGTGGATGAATGCATGCGTTGGATTTATACATATAGTGTGCTAGCTATGCATCGTGTGTAATATATATTTTGTGGTGTTTGGGTGTTATGAATGATTTATATGTATATTATACTTGGTATGTGTATAGTGTGCTAAGGATGCCATAGTGTGTAACATTTATGTAATATATATATATAGGTCGTTAGGTTAATGCATTGGTGCCAATGTCACGTGTATATATATATTTCGAAGGAGTGATATGCATGTATATTATGTCTTAACTATGGGTCATGTGGGTTGAGATGTCGTGCAAAAATTCCATGAGTAGTAATTTTATATAATATGTATAATCCATTTTATATTTTATGTTAGAGTATGAGTGTGTAGGTGTATAAATTACCTAAGGGGTTTATAGTTTGCTATAGTACGATAATATAAATTGGTTATGTGTTATTTATAAGTATGGGTTTTATTATAAATAGGTCGTGTAATTAAAGTGGACCTTTATACGTGATCGTCGGGTCCTCTCGTTGGGTGTGAGTTCTTGCTTGACTGTGTTGCTTGTGAAAGTGGAAATATCGATAATCGACACCGTAACCGAGTCGTGAAACGTGAAACTATACAATCTTTATGTTTATAATTAATAAGTAATAATAATTATATATTAAATGAAATCCAGGTTATTTGGAAATCTAACTTCCTGTTCTCTAAGTTACTTGTTGTGCTTTGAGGTGAGTTATCAGCCCCACTTTATTTACTTTCTTGGGGTGAATGAAACGTGTATTCAAACACATTTTCATTGATCAGTATTACTGTAATATCACTTGTTTACTAGTGTTATACCACTTAAGTCCTCATACTCGAACTACTTATTGTACATATTATAGCGAGGTAATTCTGAGTAGATCTATTGGGTTTGACAAACCCTACCAGGGCTATTCGCACTAGCAGAACCATATGTCAAACGGGTGTTTAATTGACCTAATTTTTGTTGTTGTGATCTTGTATTCACTGCCGAGGCCTTCATTTACATTGTCAGCTTCGGTTACAAACTTCATACACTTTGTAACTTGTGTATACATTGTATATATATATATATATATGTTTATGTTGAATGTGGTGTGTTTGTGGATGAATGCATGCGTTGGATTCATACATATAGTGTGCTAGCTATGCATCGTGTGTAATATATATTTTTGTGATGTTTGGGTGTTACGAATGATTTATATGTATATTATAATTAGTATGTGTATAGTGTGCTAAGGATGCCATAGTGTGTAACATTTGTGTAATACATATATATTGGTCGTTAGGTTAATGCATTGGTGCCAATGTCACGTGTATATATATATTTCGAAGGAGTGATGTGCATGTATATTATGTCTTAACTATGGGTCATGTGGGTTGAGATGAACTCACCAAGCTTGTTTTGACACTTAGCATTTTTCTTTCATGTTCATAAGCGAGCACGACTAGGATCACTATATGTTGTCATTCATTATTGTTGGTTTAATTGAATACATTTACACTTCTATGAACTTATACTTTATTTGGTTTTATGCGTATCGCGCCTTTTGAATCATAAACTAATACGCTTCCATAATTTCTCTCATGTTTTCTTATCTAACTCTGATTTGGGAATCTTTAATATCAATGCGTAATTGTGTTTTATAAATGTTGTTTTGTTTGGTGTAAATAATGGCTAAGATCCGGGTATGTCACACGTCTAACAGTATTACCCCGTTTGTGAAAATTGAGGGTGTGACAAGTAATTGCTAGGTGTCTCCGTAATAATTCTGGAAAGTGAGATACACACTATATATTATATATTTGGTTGACAAAATTCTAAAGAAAACCCAAGTATGAGATAAGTAACATAAGAAACAAATACGTATGTATGTCGATGTATGCATACATATATATTTTAAACTTGTAGAAACTTGATATATTGAATAAATTCTGATTAACCTTTCTGCATTATCAAATTTAAATATATTTATGAACAAAAAATTTGTCATAATTTCTTTTCCTTTTTCTTTGACTACTCTAATTTTGCCACTGGTTCATGAGTACCGTGAGCTCGCTAGTGATCTTGGACATCCATGGTTGAAAAAGTTCAAATAGAGAAAATTAAAAAATTAGTTAAAATAACTAAATTAATACATATGGATATAGACTATACATAAATTCGAGGACGATATTTTTTTAGGAGGTAGTAGTTGAAATATTCCGAGAAAAGTGTACATATAAATATAACTTGAAGAAAATATATCTTACATGATTATATAAATAGAAATAGTAAACATATCATTCATTTTATTAGGTCCTTTTTCAACATTTTGCATAACTGTATTTGGTATTAATTTAATTTTTAAAATTAAGCATGTAAATTTCATCTAATAAGAAGGTTAAGTAATAATTATAACAAATACGATAAATAATGAAAAATGCTTCGTATTTAAACATTTAGATGTTGCAAGAATGATAAAGATAAAAAAATAGAAAAACTACCAAAACAAAATAAGATTAAAATACAGAAAGAAAAAAAAAGTTGATTGACTTGTCTCATTCTAAGAAGTCAAACTGAGAACCTTATCTTTTGGCTTTTCCCTCTTCACTTTTTCTGTTTCCGCCACTTCACGATGTCGATAGCAACCTTCGTAGGTTCACTAGCCTACCCAATGAGACCTTGA
>BJCO01816508.1:0-14045 GCA_018326465.1 Flaveria floridana | reverse complement strand
TTAGAAAATAGGTTTTCTAAATAAGTTGCATATGAGATTGAACAATTTATAGGGATATTTTGTTCATAGGTATTGTTTGTAGTGTTATTTAAGTTACTTAAATAACTTCAAATAATAAAAGAGTGTGTGTGAGTTATACAATTAAAGGTTAATTATATAACTCAAATTAGTGACTAGTTAACATTAATAAAATGGGTGTTTAAGTTTTGGGGGGGAAATCTCTTTGAACAAACAACATTCGGCCGCCCCTATGGGGACCCTTTGGCCTTTTATTACTTGGGATTATACACTCCATTTACTAGCCACATACTCCACCTCTCATTCTCTCTCTAACATGCAAGAACCAAGAACATTTTCTCTCAAGTTTTGAAGATATGCAAAGCTGAAAAACGGATTTTCAGCTCACTCATGGTTCGATTTTGGTGTTGAAATCCTAGCGAAAGGGTGTTTGTTGGAGGCTTGTGGGTATGGAAGCTTGAGGACACCTATCCTTGGTGTTTTGGCCATTCAAGAGCAGCCCCATCTTCATCAAAATCGTTTTTTCTTGCAGCTCTACAAAGGTTGTTTGTTTTGCATCTTTATGGTTGTTTTATACTTCTTGATAGCTAGTCCATTCACATATATTTGATCCTACGGTTTTGGGTTTGTTGAAACAAAGTTATGAGCTTTATTTTTCAGATTATAAAACATGAACTTAAGCCTTTAATCCGCTGCGTTTTTCTTGTTTAAATGGTTAAACAACTATGTATATGGTCCAACAAACCTAACAGATTTATTTGTAGGAGCAGGATTCTTCAGTGATTCATCAGTCACTAGTTCACCTACTTATGCAATCAAACCTCAACCTCAACCTCGGTCTCCTCCTATTTCTCAGAGTTCAAAGCCACAAACAGAGTCTCCATCTGTTAGCTCTACTAAATCTAGCAAAGTTAAAGATGTGATAAACATCCTATTAGAGGATGAAGAGTCTAAAACTACCTTCACTACCTTTATGGCAAGCTTTCAAGCATATCAAGGTAGTCATCTAACACAGTTAGATATTGTTTTGCAGGATTTGTTTGAGATGGATCCTAAAGATGTTGAAGAGATGGATTTAAATTGTCAGATGGTGATGATTGCCTACAAAACATAAAAACACTTGTATGTCAATAGGAAATATAAGCCTAGTGCTAATAAGACTTTGGTTTTGACAAGTCAAAGTCAAGGTGTATCAATTGAAACAGTTATGGGCATTTTTCTAGGGAATGCAAAGCTCCCAGGAATAATGGAGGAAATGCTCAATCAAGTTCTGGCAATTAGAGGTTCCAATCAAATCAGAAGACATTCCAAAAGCCATATCAAAGTCTTCTGATGCCAGAGCTTAAAGATGAATCAAAATCATCTGATGAACCTAAGAAAGCTTTTGTAGTTAGTGTGAAAGATGGATATGATTAGAGTGGCTATGCTGAACAGTTTACCAATGACCTAACCACAAGTTCGTCTCTTGTTACAGAAATCCAAGGGTAAGATTGGTCAGAGAACTGTGATCCAAAAATGGAAGGTGAGAATGAAGAAGATGATTATGATTGGAGTGACAAGTCTGATCCTAAAGAGGAATCAGATGAGATTGCATTGATGGCTCAGTCTAATCAACCAAAGGTTGAAATTTCATCCTCAAACTCTAAAACTTCATCCCCAGAATACCCTAAAACACCATCTGAAGTGAGGGAGAAACTTTGCACCAAATCATGCTTCGAACATGTTGAATATTATCGAAGCTACTCATATAAAATCTGGGAGAAACTAAGACAAGAAGAGTCAATGCATAAAAAATTAAAATCTGACCATAAAATAGCAGATCAAATATCATTTCTCTTTAAACTTCTTGGAACAAAACATAAAAAGAATGAGAAAATGTTCCTAAACAGTTGTAAGAAATGACCAAAAATCTAGAACAGGAGAAGATAGCACATGCTGCTACTCAAGTAGATCTTGTGAAGTTTAAAAGTTCAAAAATGATTGTTGAAAAAATGGTGAGTGAAAGAAAAGATAAACAAAAAGCAGGATTATGATTCACTCATGAACCAGTGCCTGAATCAATAACAAACACTCTACCAGAAAACTTTAACACGCATGATCATTTCCCTGAAAACAAAGCTAAACTCAAAGCTTATCAAAACAAAACCAAGAATTTTGACAATGAAGAAGAAAAGGATAATGTAAAATATTTGTTGAAAAGGACGATGAAAAGATAAAAAGTGGTCATCCTATAATGATTAAATCATATATACCAAAACAGAAATGTAAGAAAATAGAAATGTAAGAAAACTACTGACCCAACTGATTCATTGTTGGAAGAAGTGACAACTAAAAGCAAAGATAAAGCTAAACAAGAGGAAGGAACATCAGAAGATTCAAATTCTGTTGATCTGAAAATGGAAAAAAAAAACAATCTTTACATGAAGATGTTCAATCTGAAAGTAAACCAAGTTCTTCTAAATCAAATAATCAACGAAGAAGAAGAAAAGAAAATAAAGCAAAAACTGAACAAAACAAAAGTTCAGAAAATCCATCAAAATCAACAAATCAAGCAGCTAAACTGAAACTAATTAAATTTGTGTCTATTGGTTTGTTGAACATGAACTCTTTCCAAGAAATTAAACTAAGTCCTAAGAACAAATCTCACTCTTATCTGAAAACGAGTTCAGATTCTAAGACTTCTGCTGTTACAAAAAGATTTGTTCCTAAGGAATCCAAGAAGGAAGTTCATGAACAAAAGATGAAAAGTAATTTGTCAAAGAACAAAATGTCAACTCAAAAGAAAAAATTGACAAATCAAAAACAACAATTTAACTTTTTGATGCCAAACTATAAACAAGAACCAAATATAGCATCAACATCAAAAGTTAACAAATAACTGTTTAAATCTCCACAAAGGTACTGTGAAATTTGTGATATGTACAATCACAATACTGCTGAGTGCTTTTTCAATAAGTACTGTCACATCTGTGACATGAGAAATTATTCCGCAACAGATTATTATTCCAACAAATACTGTACCTATTATGATGAGAGAACTCACAACACTGAAAATTGCTACATTAGAAAGAGTTCACCTAATAGAGGATTTGCCAATTCAAACTTGAGCAAAGGTTATGTTAATCCTCAGTATCTGAGAAATCAAGCTGATGGATTTCAAAGATTAACTAACCAATCCTCTTTAGGTTTGAGGTCTTTCCAAAGAAACAATTATGTGAGACCAAAACAAGTTCAGAAAGAACAATTCATACCAAGAGCTGTAAGAATGAGTAATAAAAATGTTGGTAATCAATATTTTTTCAAAAGTTGGTTAATCAAGTTGTATGAATATTTACAAAATAATCAACAACAAATGCCTAACAAAATTGGCAAATTCATTAAGAACAAGCCAGGTTTGAATAATCTTCATTTTAAGCAATTTACTTTTGTTGATAAATTTGGAAAACCCAAGACCATCTCGACTTGGGTAGATACGTCAACTTAAATTTCTTTGTTGTGCTCGTACGCCCGAGAAGACCACTCAATACTTGGTACGCGGATAGCGGGTGTAGCCGACACATGACAGGCAATCATGCCTTACTGTAATAATTTAAGTTAAAGGATGGAACGCACGTCGCCTTTGGTGGTGATGCAGGTGGAAAGATAATAGGAGAAGGAACAGTATCCAATGGGATAATAAGCTTTGATAAAGTCAACTTTTGTTCTCAGTTGAACTTTAATCTTTTAAGTGTATCCTAAATATATGAAAAATCATATTATGTTCTATTTGATGATTCTTTCTGTTATGTCTTGAAGCTAGGTTTTCAGATTAGCAAGGATTAGGTGATTGTAAAACATGAAAGGGATCGAGATGTATACAAACTGGATATGTCTCAAGTTGATCCATCAACAGAAACAACCTGCCTAATTGCTAAAGCATCAAATGATGAAAGTCAGCTTTGGCATAGACGTCTCGGGCATTCCAATTTCAAGAACATGAACAAGCTTGTAGCAGGAAATCATGTCATTGGACTTCCATCCAAGAAGTTCGTAACGACTGATCACTGCTCAGCATGTTTGAAGGGAAAGCAACATAGAGCGTCTTATAAGACCAAACCGATAAACTCAAATTCCAAACCACTCCAGATGTTGCACATGGACCTCTTTGGACCAACTAATGTCAAGAGTATTGGAAGAAAATCATATTGTTTAGTTATCATTGATGACTACAAGATTTTCATGGGCTTTCTTTTTGCATGCTAAATCTAAAATGGCTAAATTATTCAAAGAATTTATCATTAAAGTTGAAAATCAACTAGATCATAAATTGAAGATAATAATAAGTGATAATGGTACGGAATTCAAAAATGCTAACATTGATATGTTTTGTGAAGAAAAAGGAATAGCTCATCAGTTTATTGCTCCCAGAACTCCTCAACAAAGTGGAGTTGCTGAAATAAAGAACAGAACACTGATTGAGGCTGCATGATCTATGCTAGCAGATGTTAAAATACCAATCACTTTCTGGGATGAAGCTATCTCAACAGCGTGTTTCGTCCAGAATCAAACGTTAATGGTGAAAGATAAAATGAAAACTCCATACGAGTTGATGTTTGGCAGGAAACCAAACATAGATTTCCTTAAATCTTTTGGTTGTCCAGTCATGATTCTAAATTCAAGTGATCATCTAGGAAAATTTGAAGCAAAATCTGATAATGGATTTTTTGTTGGATATTCATCTGTTTTAAAAGCCTATCGAGTTTATAACTCTTGGACTAATGTTATAATTGAAACATTCAACGTTAAATTCTTGGAAAATTCTTTTCCATCACTTTCAAATGGTCCTGCTTGGCTATTTGATTTAGATTCATTGTCGAACTCTTTTCATTCTAACTTGTTTGATCAATCTAACTTGCTTGACTCTATAGGTAAGAAGAAAGCTCAAGGAGATCTTGGTTCTTTCAGTGATGACTCAGATTCAGACGACCCAGATGATCAAAGCCCAGATTACACATTTTTCTCTTTTGTCAAGGATTTAACAATTCGATTCAATAAAAATGATCAATCTAGTCAAGATTCAGATCATTCAGTGTTAGAAGGTTAAGATGTTTCTCAACCATTTCGTAATGATGGTACCGAATTTGTGCAACCTGAGTCAGGAACATCATCCATCTTTGGTGATGCAGTTGATACCGGTAATCTTGATTACTTTATCAGTTCACCGACTCAAGTTCCAAATTTCAATCCATATTCTTCTAGCCTACTACATCAGCTCTCCAACTTGAATCAAACAAATCTGGATGTTAATGTTCAAGGTGATGAGATTCCGACATCTTGTATTCATAAGAACCATCCAATATCTTAGATTATTGGTCCATTGAATAAGAGAACAACGAGAGGCAAATCAGAACAAGCAAACCTTTGCTTGTACTCTTGTTTTCTTTCTCAAGTTGTTCCTAAAAACGTTAGCGAAGCGTTAAAGGGCAATAGTTAGATTGAGGCTATGCAAGAAGAATTACTGAAATTCCGCAAACAAGAAGTGTGGAATCTTGTTGATTTACCTGAAGGAGAAAAGGCTATAGGCACAAAATGATTATTCAGAAACAAAACGGATGATCGAGGAATCGTCAGTCAAAATAAAGCGAGACTTGCTGCACAAGGATAGACTCAAGAAGAAGGAATTGATTATGATGAAGTATTTGCTCCAGTTGCAAGACATGAATCCATTCGTAACTTCCTGGCTTATGCATCATTCATGAAATTGAAAGTGTATCAAATGGACGTAAAAGGTGCATTCTTGTACGGTCCAATCACCGATGATGTGTACGTGAAGCAACCTCCGGGTATAGCGGATGCAGAATTTCCACATCGTGTGTACAAGCTTAGCAATGTTCTGTATGGACTCCGTCAAACACCTAGAATTTGGTATGAGACATTGTCACAACACTTAATCCAACATGGATACACGAGAGGGAAAATCAATCCAACTTTATTTATAAAGAAGGATGCCGATGATCTCTTATATGTGCAAGTGTACGTTGACGATATCATATTTGGTTTTACAAGTTCAAAGATGTGCAATGAATTTGAAGAATTCATGAAGTCTCGATTTCGAATGAGTTCTATGGGAGAAATTAATTTCTTTCTTGGACTTCAAGTTCCACAACCTGCAGATGGTATATTCATTAATCAAGAGAAGTTTTTTGACAAAATCTTAAAGAAATTCAAACTACAAGATTGATAGTCCACTAGAACTCTAGCTGACGTAAACACCAAGATTAAGCCTGATCCAAAAGGAAAATCAGTTGACCAAACCTTATACAGATCTAGGATTGGTTCTTTGATGTATCTTACTGCATCTAGACTAGACATAATGTATGTTGTTTGTGTCTGTGCTAGGTATCAATTAGACCCGAAAGAATCCCACTTAATTGCTATCAAAAGGATATTCAGGTATCTCAAAGATAAACCGGCTTTAGGGCTATGGTATCCTTACGAGGGAAACTTTGAGTTACATGGATATACTGATAGTGATTATGGCGGATGTTGTTAGGATAGAAAATCTACTACGGGTGGTTGTCAGTATTTAGGTTCCTGATTAGTCTCGTGGCAATGCAAGAAACAAATAAATGTCTCTATTTCAACCGAAGAAGCTGAGTACATAGCTGCTTCAGCAGGATGTTCTCAAATCCTTTGGTTATAAAACCAACTGCTGGATTATGGGTTCAATTTTCTTAAAACACCAATTTACATTGATAACACTGCTGCTATGTTCATTACAGCTAATCCGGTCCAACATTCAAAAACAAAACATATCGAGATTCGATATCATTTTCTCAGAGATAACTCTGAAATATGTTTAATCATTTTGATTCAAATTGCAACTAAAACCAGTTGGCAGACCTATTTACTAAAGCCTTCTTACGAGGACGGTTTGAGTACTTAGTAGAGTCAATTGGTCTTATTAACCATGTGTAAAACTGGTTTTTGAGAATTTTTAGTTCTTTGAGTCTTAACATGATCAGAACCCTTCCTTGTCCAAAAGGTCATAGCAAGAGAAACTGTCAAAGATAATTGCCTGATTGTAGTTTGTGTGTGTTTGTTTTTTCTTTTTACAAAACCAAATACAAAATTAGAAAATTCAAAATCAAAGATAAAATATAAAACAAAAACTACAAAAATAGAGTCTTTCTTTGTTATTTCATTTTTAGGAATGAATCTATTTTTGCAACATGTAAGAAATGATAGTACATTAGTGAGATTAGTTGCATATTTCACTCGACAATAAAGTCTGACATGATCAAATATGATGTGTAGACAATCTCATGCTACTGTACTGAAAAAGTAAATTCTTGTGAATAAAATAAATCATCTATGCATGAATGTGTGTTCATCTTAGTACTAATGAGTAGTATTAGCTTATCAGATTGATTGCTTGTAAAGTTACAACACTTACACGTGGTAGTGATATGACTAACCATGAGATCTATTACAAGCATCATCTCACTTCTTTGTTATGAGTCATCATAGACCTGAAGTGATGAGATATCCTCTATTGTAAGTGATTACAGACCTCGATACTCTCCGCTGATTCAAAAGATGCCAATGTGCATAACCCATTCAAATGGATGGTTAGAGTTTATCAAATGGTTTATCCATGATAATTCTTTGCTAAATTATCAACATAAACTCTGGTTATGAATATATGTCAGGTAATAAGTTTAAATTTTGTGCTTTCTTGCATGTCTTGGTGATAGTTAATCTCTCTAAGTCTTTGTATGAGTCACATCATGTTATATCTAACTATACCCTAATCAATTCAAGAATTGAAAAAGTAAGTGAGCTGATTCTTTTGTCAAAAACACTCATTGTCTGTCCTTGGATCTTGTGTCTCCTTTGCAATAAAATCACTGACCTGGAACACACTTATTAGGATTTATTCATTGTCTATGACTATTCACACTTTATTTTATTTTAACATGCTGATCTTCACTGATATGATCTCACTGCAGACATTAATTCTATTATAAAGATTAGATTTTTCTTCTACTTTAATTTTGATTTTATGCATGTTTTATGTGTGCGGGCAATTTAACAATGATCAGTGTGACCTTCTTATGACAACTTGGGAAACTTCTAAGTTTGTAAAACTTAAAAGTTTAGGGGGACTAATAAAAGTAAGCGTTTCTAAGAAAATTAAAATTAAAATGTTTGAATGGAAAGGATGAATCTAAATGTTCGGATAATGTAAAATTTTGATAATGAAAAAAATGAGCCTATAAAATTTTCCAAGTGGAAAAGCTTCTCGCAAATTTTGTAAATGAGACTATTTTGTTTAAATTTAAGACTAAAATGAAGGGAAATTGTATTATGAAAAATTAAATAAAAATAAAAGGGTTTAAATATCAAAAGTTATAAATTGAGGGTCAAAAATGTAAATTTTGAGAAAAAGTCAAAATTACGAAAATTGTTTGAATATTGGTATGTGAACACTACTAATATGTCTAAACAGTATTCAGGTGAAAGATGTGAAAAATATATATGTGTGAAAAATAAGTCCAAGTAGAAGCATGATGAGTTTTTAGAAATTTTACAAGTGTTTGGGTGTTTTTCATATCCTCATGCGCCTGAACAGTTATCATACGTCTGAAAAATTGATCAAGTGTTGGGCGTTTCAACATGCTCCTGCGCCCACAAAGTGCCAGATGTTTCAAGTGAAAATATTCACCAAGTGTTAGGTGTTTCATATAGTCTCATGTGCCTGAAAAGTACAAAAACGCCTAAACAGTGCTTATGCGGCTGAATAGTGTTAATGCGTCTAACCTCATGCGCATAAACAGTGCTCATGCGCCTAGAATTTTGACTTAGTATATAAACAACACTTCTCATTTTTCACTCATTCACACTCCCAAAAACCCCTGAACACAGTCGACTCTCGATTCACTTCATTACACTTAATCAGATTTCTCATCTGAAATACTGTGATCGATAGTGTGTATACTTGATTGTAAAACATAAGTTCACAATCAAAATCATTCCATTTCAAGTATCTGATTCACAATTAGTTGGGCGTTTCAAAATTAAGGCGTTTCTAACCTTAAAAATCTGAAAATTTTGAAATTGGTGCATTAAAATGAAACTAACAACTTAAATTGATCATAGATTGTTAATGTACACTTGATTTCGAGCATTTTGATATATAGAACATTCAATTCCATGAACTTTGATCGAATGTGTTCTTCATCCGTCGATTGATGAAGATGAACAGTCTTGAATTTGAAATTTTTTAAGAAAAAATAAAAATTTATAAAAAAAATTTAATTGTTAAATAATTTTGATAAAATTTTAATTGGATTAGTGTGTTTCATAACAAATATACAACAGCTGTATTTACCATGTCTTGGACAAAAATTTCAATTCTTAGAAAAGACTAAGTATAAGTTGATGTAAACAAAAGTTTAATTTTTAAAACATAATAATTCATTAAAATTTAAATTAAAATTTGTCAAAATCAAATTGTTTAAAAATCAAAGTGTCTAATGTTCTTATTTTCATTTGTGAAGATGGCTGATTTAAAATTTGAGCCGAAGCATAATGTTGCTACTTTGCTTAATGAGGATGTACAAGATGCAGTATCATATGAGGAGATGATTAGATTCTTACTGAGGACAAAGTATGTTTATGCCATGTGTTATAAGCCTGTGATCTACTCAAGATTGATCAAAAAATTCTGGAACACAGTCTCGGTAAAAATAGATGATAATGGAAGAAAGGTTGTGAGAGTTTTTGTCACCAATGACAGAATGATTGAAGTATCAGAAGAGCCTGTCAGATTTGCTCTTAGATTAGGACATAATAATCCAGATGATTTGTCTGAGCTGTCCTTTAATGAATGCACACAAACATTGATGGAAATGGGTCATCCTGATAATTTTCCAAACTAGTAGTTCTTTAGAGCAAGAGTTTATAACCATTGGAAGCTATTATGCTACATCTTTCAACATTGCATATCCAAAAGAAGTACTGGATGGAATTCATTTCCAGTGGACATTGCATCCCCGATAGTTACCATTGCGACTAATAGAAGATTCAATATGGCAAAGTGGATTCTAAATGGATTTATCTTCAACCTTGAAAAAGGTATCAAGAACAAGTATCTGATGTATCCAAGGTTCCTGCAAATGATAATAAATGAATAATATCCAAATATACAAGTATATGGTGTTAGTGGTGATGTCTTAGAACTTGAACATATGACTAAGATATCATATAAGAGATAGCCATGATCACAGTTGCTCAAAATGTACCTATGTTTCAATATATGAGGGATGTTGCCAATGACGATGTGAATATCAACTTAGATCACTTCCACTTGATAGAAGGTGAACTAGTGGATCCTGCTAATCTAGTTGATGAAGTCCTTCAAGTCTTATCCGGTGATGATGATAAAGATAATGATGAAGATGATGATGAAGGTGATCATGATGATGAAGCTGATGAAAGTTCATCAAGTGACTGTGATGATGATGGTGCTGATGGTGCAGCTGAGGCACATCAAGCAGATAGTAGTAAGTCTACTGCTTCTGCTCATGTTGCTGAGGCACATGATGTTGGTGAAGGAACTTCTGGAGGAATGACTCATGATGAAACTATATCTGAAGCTCAAGGTGATAAGGAATGCTAATGATCAAAATCAAACTTTTGATTTTGATTTCATAGATACTATGTTGTCTGCGCCTGTATGCTAAAGCACCACTCCAATTGAAGTTGAAGAAATTGTAGTTGCTATAGCACACAATGTGTCTATACAGAGTGATGATATTATTGATGTGGATGAGCTGGAAAAGTTAAAGGAAACCAATATGGCTAAGAAAAGGAAATTTCTAATTTGAAAGAAGAAAATTTGAAGCTTAAAGAAGTTGTTCAAATGAAGGATGTTGAGATTGTTACTTCAGTGAAAGATAAAGATGAAACCATGAAAACTTTTGAGGTGATGATAAGCGATTATGATGTAATGGAGGAGAAATTCAAAAAGCAAACTAAAGTACATGAAGTGATAAAAGTGGAGTTAGCTAAACTAAAAGACAATCAAAAGTCTGATTCTCCTGAGCTTATGATTGTATCTAAGATAAATCCAATAGACATTGAGGAAACTCCTATTGTTGACATGGGAAAAAGGAAAATTGATGAGGTAGATGATCCAGTTTTACCTGAATCTTCTTTGAATGTACAAAAGATAGTTCAAAGTCAGGAAAAGCAAGAGCAACGTGTTCAAGAAAAGATTGGTGCTCTTGATGACATAGAAGAAGAGTTTGAAGATGACTAGTATGATGAAGTTCTCGAAGATGAAGATTTAGATGAAGCTACATTTGAACAGAACTTCAAACTAGTTGAAATAACACACAATGAAATACCAATTGATTTTGAAGACAGATATAATTTTTTGGTAAGGATGAAATATAACAGAGTATTTCTGGATGGCTTGACTGTTACTCAGATAAATGAAGAGTATGAGAAGTGTGTGTTAACTGAGTCAGTAGCCCCAGTTGATGCTAATGAAATAGTGGTTGAGCATGGTGAGTGGAACCCACTTCAACAAAGCATTAATGTAGAAGAGATGCCTAGCTTTGAACTTCACCATCCTGATCCAGAAGAGATAAGTATTCTAGCTTTGAGATCTTGGTTGCAAGCTAGAAACTATCCTTGGAAGAGGCTTAAAAGACTTCAAGGTGAATCATTGTGGAATCTTGTCAGAAGCTTTCATGCAACTAAAAAGCAATCAAACAAGATGATTATTCTTGATACTGACAATCCTTAATACATAGAGATCACCAAGAGGACAAGGATGTTGAAACCACTAGAGATACAATCGATGGCTAAAAAGACTAATGTGTATGAGAGGAGAAAAGAACTTATGAAGATGTTTCCTGAATCAGAGAAACAAGCTTACAATGTTTCTCTTGATCAGAAACAATTGTTTAATAAAGCTAGATCGACTGGAGACTTGGTTAGAAATGTACTATAGAAAAGACAATCAATCTCTGAGCTGTTAAATGCTATGATTGATCCTGACTCTACAAACTAAGTAAAGATAGTTGCATGGAAGTATGATGAAATATTTGATGCCTTCCTCATTTAGCTTGTTAATGCAGTTTGTGATGTATATCATTTCTACTCGAGCATTATCAAGCTTCCAGTCCAAGACCTCAAGGAGTTGAATAAACTGCCTCGGATTAACCCAACTGGAGCTAAACGAGGTGAAATGTTTGTTGAGCTTTTACACCGAGGGATAACTCAAGCAAGTTCATTTTTGTAAACGAGATGTTCACAAGAAGATAAAGAATACTTTTCTACTTTGAAGAAGAACAGGAAGTTCAAAGGGAAACAGTCAGAAGATGAACACTTCTTGATTGAATTCTGTGATCAGTACTTCAAGAAAGTGACAACTCCAGGATTAAAAGTCATAGAAGGGACTCAAAAGTCTAAACCAATCCTGAGATGGTTCTACAACACAGAAACATTTGAGCATAAACTGGTCCGAAATCTCGAGAATTGGGATGAGGACGTGATCACTTTGTTTGGTGTTTTTGAGCTTAAACTGTTACACCCGAGCAATATTTCATTCCTATAAGTAAAAAAATTTGAAAGAGTATATCCAGAGATTGCAGAGAATGATAAAAAATACTTTCTTTCAATCATTAAAGTTATGAATGCTGCAATGGATAGAATCTCATTAAGGAAAGCATTAGCTTATGCTAATATTGTCAAAAAGGATATTAAAAAGATTTAATTTATGAGAATTTTGAGCAAGGGCATGTTGGAGGTGTATTCAAAAGGTAGTTTAAAACCTATCGAGTTGTATGTCAGTATTGATATTACAGGATTATCGAAAGATACACTAGAGGTGATGAACAAGATGGAGATAAAGACCAATGAGGCTAAGCCTGAACAAGGTGTCTTATCAAGCAAGTTCAAATCTGCAATTGCTAAAGCCTTAAAAGAACAAGAGTTATACAAGGAAAAGCCAATGTTTGTAATTTAAGAAGAACTAGAAAATTACTTTGAAGTTTGAAAATGGAAGAAGAGAAGAAAAAGAAAACTGAAGCTGAAAAGACTGAAGCTGAAAGAAGACTAAGACTAAAGAGAAGAATGCAGTTAAAGAAACAGAAGACAAAGATAACGAAGACTGAAGATTTTTGAATACCAAAGACCATGTAAATCTTAGGGGGAGTATTGTTAGTACTTCTTAGAGATTAACATGTTGTCTTTATTTGTCTTTCTATTATAAGTTTTGTCATAGTATAGGGACTAGTCTTGTAAATAGTAGTTCTTTGTTTATTGATAGTATAAATAGCTTAGACTTGTGTAGGTTAGAAAAAGACTTTGAACGAACTGCTCTTACACTTGTAATTGTCTTTGCTATTATCAATAAACTTCTATGAATTTTTCTTGATATTGTACATTGATTTGATTACTGTATTTGTTTTTGATTGAATAGCCTTCTAATATCATCACGGATCTATATATTCGATCCTACCAAGTTTCCTACCCACTCATTTGTAGACTCGACCTTATGTTGGTGGGAAAACATTGTCCAGACTGAGGGTAGCATGGCCATTAGCAGGATGAGGTGGTCGGAGTTGAAGAAGCTGGTGATCGAGGAATTCTATCCTCACAGGGAATTAGACAAGATTGAGAGGGAGTTCTTGTAGCTGGAGGCGGGGACCATGACGCACCAGCAGTATACTACCAAGTTTAACGAGATGACGTGTAACACCCGTAAATTTTATTAAAAAGAAATAAAAGAATAAAAGAAAAAGGGAAAAGGGTGAGGAATAAATGTCAACCCAAAGATGAGGGGTTAAAAATGCAAATAGGGTGCAAAGTTGGTGAAAGTTGGTAAAAAGGGAGTATGGCCGCCTATCACCCTGCACAAACACTTTTCATTCGGATTTTAGAGAGAGAAAGTGCAAGATATGAAGTTTTTGAAGAAGAAACCAGAGGATTCGAAGTTTTTGGTAAGAAATCTCGAATTTTGATGTTTAGAG
>BJCO01816507.1:0-11303 GCA_018326465.1 Flaveria floridana | reverse complement strand
ACAGTCAACATCAGCGGTCGTCCCGAAGTCAGCACCCGGCAGTCACGCATCAGCAACAGAGAATTTATCAGGCTTAGAAAAATATTTGTGTAATCATTTTGTGCTTAAATGTAATATTTCTTATTTTTGTAAGACCATAAATGACTACACTTAGTCATTTATACTCCATAGATAAGAAAATAGAAAAAAGGGAGAATAGAGCTTTAGAGAGCAAAACACACACAAAATGTGTAATCAGTAACTTAGAGAGAATTCAAGGTTGAGTGTGTGTGACAAAGTGTTCTTGCAAACTCTTTTGAATTCCTCTAACATTGAGAGAATTAAAGGTTGAGTGTGTGTGAGATTGTTTTCTCACAAACTCCCTTGTAATCATCTTGATATCAAACATATGAATGAATGAAATATTTTTGAATTTGTGTTCTTGATTGTTCATCATTCATTCATCATCATACATTCATGTTCGTCTCTTGAATACAGATCATCACGAAATCATTAACAGATCAGTGAGATTCCGCATCACAGATCTGATAAATGGCAACAATACGATTGCAATATTCGATCCATATATTGATTTCAACACACGTTGACCCGGGGCCGGTTCAGCCTAGGGCACAATTCTGATAATGATCAGGGCTTCCACACTCGTAACAAGCCCTAACATTTCCCACTAGATTAACTGCGTTTATTAGTGCAACCAAGTTAGGCGCCACCCTACAATCCCTTGCAACATGTCCTGGCATCTACAATTCATGCACACTCGACACGGTGCCACTTGCGGATGGTGAAAATTACACTTATTGCACTTGGGGTGTGGCCCAACGTAGTCCTTTCTCGCTTAGTAAACTGTCATAAAGTTTCTCATCACCTTCGCCATCTTATCAAATTTCCCAGCATTCTGTCTACTAGTATCCCCTGTATCTTTCCTCTTCTCTCCTCCTCTACCCAATACTCCATTCCTTATCATTTCGTCAGTCAAAGTACCGACTTTTAGAATTGCTCTTTGGATTGTAGGAGGAGCGGCTGCAGTTATCATTGCTCGGATTTGAGGAGCCAATCCCTAGATGTACCTTTCGATCCTTTTAGACTCTGGTGTCACCAAGTGTGGAACGAGTATAGCTTGTTCTTGAAATCGATCTGTGTACGCCGCGTATCCAGCTCCCACCATGGTGTGGTTCTAGAATTCATGCTCTAATTTTTGCATTTCATTACTAGGGCAATACTCCTCGGTGATCAACTCCTTGAATTCATCCCAAGTCATCTGCATCGCTGTCTCCCTACCTCTTGCTTGAATTTGGATGTTACACCAGCCAACGCCTTTCCCTACAATGAACATGTAGCATACTTGGGTTTACTTACAAGCCACCAACTCCTTGTATGTACACCCCCTCCTTCATCCACCATCACCATATATGTTTCCATTTCCACCTCCATTAGCATCACCATTATTCGCTCTGTTTCCATTCTCGTTATCCGGACCGCCTCCTTCTTTGTTGTTTTTTCCATTTTCGCCTTCGTATCTCTTCTCACCATTTTCTTCATCACCACCATTTCCACAATTATTTCCATTACCATTGTTGTCACCCCTATTATCGTGGTTCATGATGTTGTCACTTACTTATGCCACTATGGTGGGGATGAGCGCAACTAGCTATTGAGCAATCATGATTTCCAGCTCTACGGTTATTACCAGCCTGACCACCTTCACTACCTCCTTCGGGTGCTTCACCCGTACCTCCTGCACCTCTTCCTCTACCTCCACCTATTAGGGCAGCACCACCACGACTATTACTGCGGGAAATTCTTCTGGGCGGCATTTTCTAATCAATCATGGATAACACGTAAGCTTCAGTCGCATCAAGGTTCATCATAATTCAATCACGAACGAGCAAATAGCATATTATTGCAAATTTTATATTTCCCCAAGGTAATACCACAAACAATTTCATAATAATAATATAAGATTTCATTATCATAAGTCATAATGTCTCAAACATGTTCAAATACCAAAAGTAACATCGCCAAAACATGCAAGTAGTCATAGTCTAACAGAGTCTAGATATAAAAACCCGAAATAACTAGAAATGAATATCCTCAAGTCTTTATTTCTTAAAGAGTGCTCGTGTGAAATCAATCCTGGTCGTCACCACTACTGGACGAACTAGAGGGGCTCGATAGCTGGGGTAGTCACCCCATAGACTAGCCTCATATGCTGGTACTCAGAACCTAATACAGTTGGCTGAGAACACCCTATTCCTGGTCGTCCTCAACATCACTGGTCCTACACCATTCGGCCGATACGGTCCCCTAGGGTAGCCAGGTACCCAAGGTCAAAAGAATTCTTAGATATCTTAAAGGGGCTCCTAAATAAGGCCTTTACTATTCTAAGAACAAGGATTTCAATCTTTATGGCTACACTGACAGTGATTATTATGGCTACAACATCAACAAGAAATCCACATAAGGAGGATGTCAATTTCGTGGTAGAAGGATCATCTATTGGCAATGCAAAAAGCAATCATGTGTCTCTACATCAACTTCTAAAGCTGAATACATTGCTACTGCTAGCTGTTATGCTCAACTACCGTGGATTCAGAGTCAGATGTTAGACTATGGTTTCAAATTCATGGCGACTCCCATCCATATAGACAACAATAGTACTATTTCTATAACAAAAAATCCAGAAAAGAATTATGTTAGGACCGTTTTCGTACAGAGTACTAACGGATTTTGCGTGAGACCAGATCAAATAGCGTGGAATTCTATTTGATTGGTGATCCAATAAGTGAGAATGAACAACCTGATCGATCTAACAATTGAACAAACATTAAGACGAGTTGGAATCGATCAGGAACGAACTATGAACTGGGATGGACGAAATTTAATGCTCTGGATGGCTAGGGTATGAAAGTATTCGAAGTGTTTTTTTTCCACGAATTATGTGGTATTTATAGGTTTTCAGTGTCCATTCGTATGACTGAACCATTAGCATGTGCAGGATCGGGTGAAGGGCTTATGCACTTGTACAACACGACAACACAAAGAGGAGAGTGTATGACAACACTTAACAATTCAAATGGGGAACTGGTAAGAATGAGTTTTAGAGAACTAAGAAGTACAAGATGTAAATGAGACAGAAACTAGAGCAACGCACAAGCAGTTGGTTTTCAAGGTTAATGTATATTAATCTTCTAGTTCCTTACAAAATGGTTTATAAAGTTCTACCTAAAACTTACTTAGTTACAAGGACCAGAAAATACTTATACTATAACCTACAGCCGACCATACTTTGAAGGCGAGCTGGATACATGAACTAGAGAACAAAATCCATGTTGAGTCAAAAGGCAGATTGCCTTTTTACTAGTGACTATGACATGCCATAGCTCACATCCTAATATATTACAAAAAGGATAAAGTACATAAAGTGGAAAGTTATAGACTCAAGACTTGAATGTACAGTTTACCAAAAGCATCGACCTTTTCACCAACTCATGAAATGTTGGTGATTTATCAGAGTGGCATCAAAAAGTGGTTCAGCTTTAGGTAAAAAGTACATCAGATAAAACATGTAATATAAAAGTCTTCGGAAGAAATCTGTCTTCAATGGTTGGCTTCGGAAGACTTTGTCCTTGAAGCTTCGAAAGACTTCATTTTTTGGCTTCGGAAAATATTGGTCTTGGCTTCGGAATATTTCACACTTAGAATAATTTCTAAGTTAGTGTGAAACTTCTGAGGCATTCCACTTCAGTATACATGTGCATGCATGTAGGAAAGACTTTGAGTGTTTGGGTTGCATCAGCCTTACTAATAACCTTACAAACTCCCTATAGGCTGATGCCACCAAAACACTTTAAGACTCCGGATATTGACAGTCCTCATTATGATGATGACCATCCCTTTCTTCATGAGATGGTCAGGATCACCCAGACTCTCATAGTATCTTCTCATGTCAAAGAGATCATGCAGAGGTAGATTGAACATATCCTGCCATGTGTAGACATATTCAATACCTTCATCTCTTATGACATGCCATCTTTCTAGATTTATGGTGTATGTCCAAGATAAGATGGCTCTTCCTGATGCCAGAGGAGCTGCTTGAATTATAGTTGGTGGGGCATCCTCTTGTTGCACATCCTTAGGATGTTCAGACTCATCCTGAGGTTTGGAGGTGGATGTTTCCTTCTTTTTTTTCTTTGACTTTGGTTTAGAAACCATCCTTTTCCTCCTCTTTGAACTCTTTAACTGAGAAGACTGGCCTGCAGCACCTGATTGATCTTCTTTGTCTTTCTCAGTTGGGTCTTCCTTTCTCACAGGTTCAGATTGAGAAGGGACAGATCCCTGCTGTGGATCAGAAGTGGAAGTTTGCTGAGATTTAGTAGGAGGTTCAGATTGTGTTGTCTTAGGTGTTTCAACCTTAACCTCTACTTCCTGAGGGACCTGACTTGGTCGGGAGTGTAAGTCAACAAGTTCACCTCTTTTAATCTTCTGCTTGATCACCCTGATGTGCTCATCCATGGTGGATAGAGACACGGGACCAAGTCTCCTTCCGGAGAATCCATATAGCTTCAAGATGCTCATCATCTTCTGTCTGTCAGCAGACTTCTTTAGATTCTTATGGATGATGGCTCTTGATTTTACAGCTTCTTCCCTTAACTTCCTTTTGGTGATCTTTCTTTCTTTGGCTACATCAAGTTCAAGTTGTTTGAGGTACTCAAACTCAATGTAGTCAAAGGGTAAGGGAAGAAGTGTATCAGCTTGATAGAGGCCTGTGGCACTCAGGTAGTTGATCATGCTGATCCTATCCTTTTCTTTGTCTACCTGAGGTTCTTGTGGTACCACATCCTCTTGTTCCTGAGTTTCTTGAGCTGGTGAGAGAGTAAGCATATGCTTATAGAGCCTCTTCCTTCTTCTTTCTTCTTTGATTTTCGGAAGAAGCTCTGCATCCTCTTCTTCCTTTCTCTCTTTTGATAGTTCTATGTCAGCCAGTTCATTCAACTCATCTAACGGGAGAGAAATGATATTATCAATATCATAGTTCTTCGTTTGCAAGTAGTTTATCCTGGCTGCCCTTAACTCACCATTCTGAGTATCTGGTCTGGGGCCAGGCCTGATAGCACTTTCCATGAGCCTTCCAGACCCAGCAGAGGAACTTTCTCCCCTTAGCTTCCTTTTCCTCTCTCTATCCTCCTCCTCAATCTCCTCAGAAGTTAACTTCCTTTTCTCTTTGTCACTCATAGACCTTTATGAATCAGGGTGGAGAGAGCTTTGGCCTTTATTGCTTTGTTTAGCTTCCAAGCTCTGGCCAGAGAGAGGTTGAGATGCACCTTCACCGGCAGGTGTCTCATCAAGGGTTTGAACGGTTTTGCAACAGTTTGTGTGAGACAGGGCTCTCAGATTCTACCACTAGGCCTTCAGTCAAGGTTTTAACTTTCAACCTAATCTCAGGGTCTGCCTCAACATCCAGTTGACCGATGGTATTGCCTAATTTCCTTTGTCTTCCTCTAAGGCTGAGCTCTGTAGTGTTCCTTTGTTAAACTCTTTGAAGAATAAGAGTTCTTCTAGCAGTATCATACCTCCACCAAAAAATGTGAGCTAAAGTTGGTGGAGATGATACTGCTCTTGGGATGCCTTTCTCAAATAGACTCCTTATGACCGAGTCTATGCTACCCATATCAATATGGACTTGAGAAAGTTGCTGGGTATGCACAACTGCAAGTGAGGATGGTGAGTTCTCAATGTCCATGCTCCCTGAGGAACTCCCAGGTTCTGTGATCGTAATGACTTCCTGCCCCTTTTTGGTAGCACCACCCTCTTGCATAAGGGAGCTATGAGTTAGGTCAATTACATCCACAGGTTCTTGTGTTCCTGGTTGAGTTTCTCTTAAGGGTCTCCTAGCTAGTTGTACCTTTAGATAAGATATCTCAAGTTGCTGATCATTGACCCTGTGTTGCAAGGTAGTCACCTGAGATTCAAGATGACTAACCTTGGAGACTAAATAGGTGCATGTTTTGGACAGTTTTTGCTACTTTAGTCTCAAGTTCCCCTCATCTTTATCAGAAGAATCACTGGAGGATGAGAGAATGGGACCAAGGTCCTCTTCCTCATCACCAGTATGGTGTTCTTGGCTGTTGGATTTCCTCTGCTCATTGATAACTTCCGTTGAAGTGTCAATAGGTTGAGTTGCTATGGTTGAGGTCTGAATGATGTAATCACTTGCTGAAGTGAGAGCCTCTTCCATATGGATATCCTGAACATGTTCAGAAGTGTCCACCTCAGTGATAGGTGACTGATGTGGGCTAGGCTTAGATGACTCAGGAGCACTCATCTCCTTTTGAGGAGAGGTGTAGTAGGAAGACTCATGATACTCACTGGCATCTAAGTCCTCATTAGTATAGAAGTCAAGGTTGGGTATTGGTTGGTTTAAATCTAAAGGCTGGGGATGGTAGCTGTCCCCTGAAGGTTGTTCACTTAAGTGTTGAGACTCAGAGTGAAGGCTTAAGGCTGTTGGGCTTGTGAGCTCATCAGGCTGAGCATGAGGAACCTCAGCACTTATTCTTGAAGTGATGGGAGTGGGTTGCTCCTTAAGGGAAGTGGGAGCTCCAGTGTCCACTTCCTCCTGTGTAGGTGAGTATATGGGGGCATGTACAGACTCAATAGCTTGTGCAGGGGTTTGTTTGTGTTTTCTTTGGTAGGTGAGAGTGATTTGTGCCTGTTTTGTTGGTTGGGATGTAGGTGGTGGGGGTTCAACACTAGCTTGTGCTGCTAGGATGTCACCTTAAGCAATGAGCTCTAACATTTTTGGGACAAGGGCTGTTTCTACCCTTGAGAAACCAACAGTTGGCTTCTTCTGTCTTAATTTAAGAATATTACCTGTTTCCCTCAACTGTGAGCCCAATTCATAGTTGAGAATGTATTGAACATATCTAGGAAACATGTAATATTCTAAGGAGTCTAAGTTTGCTATAAAATTTGTATATACAATTTGAGAACGCCTGAACTTGACCCCCTGAACCATCACATGTACAATGAAGGAGAGATCTTCGGGAATCTGGTCCCATCCTCCATGCTTGTTAGACAAGCTGTGGATAACCACATGAAGTAAATGCTTCCACTTAGATGAGACCTTCCCTTTCCTGAAGGTCTTTACAGAGAAATCTCCTTCATAACCCATCTGCTCAAAGGAATGGTTGACAACTTATTTTGGGAAGAACACCTCACCTTCTTCATCATCCAGCTGAAGATGAGTGTTGATAATGGTCGGAATGATGAAGACTATTCTTCCCTGCACTGTGGCAGACAGTGCCTTCTCCCCATCCAAAATGACCTCTTGGCAGGTGTTCTAGAATTCAAGCAAATGATCCTCATAGAGAGGAGGATCGATGGTAAAGGAGGTGAAGTAGTTGGACAGGGCCAAGAATTGGCATACCTCTGAGAAATGGGGATCTTTCTAAGAGTTTAATAGTGCAACCTGATTATGTTGCCTGTGTAACTGCATAGAAAAATCTGGGTAATTTCGTCTATCAAGGTTGGCCATTTTGAGTAAGCTTAGATGTGAAGGAAGGAAGAACGAAGGCTCTTTCAGAGAGAAATCTCATAATTTAGGTTTGGAGAGAAGATGAAGATGATAAAAAGAGGGGGAACTGACAGGGTTTATATGTGAAAAGGATTTGAGACAAAGTTAATCATAGAGGATAAACTTTGAAAACCAGAAGGCGGTCCCACCTCAGAAAAAGTAGTTTGCTTTTTGCTCAAAAATTGTTTTCTTGGAATTCGAAAATCTTCCGAAGGTAAAATGTCTTCGGAAGTTTTAAGGAAAAAGGCTTCCGAAGCCAAAATAGCTTCGGAAGAATTTCTCAAAGAGTTTTGACAAATTTGCTTCGGAAGATAATTGTTAAACTGGGATGCTTTTTTCCAAAAAAAACAAAAGCTTCCGAGAGTTAATATACTTCGGAAGAGAAATGATTCTTAAAAAACATACAAGTGCCTAATAGAGTTTTTATGCTTTGAAAGATATTTCAGAAATTTCTTCCGAAGGTAAATTTCACTTAGACAGTTATTTGTCTTGAAGGGATATTTTCTTCCGAAGATAAAAGCATATCTTCCGAAAGACGAAAATGTGTCAAAATCTATGAAAAACTCTTTAGCCAATTTTATCCTTATGTTGGGAACTATGATTCCTACCTCATGTTTGGAACTATGATTCCCGAACTCCAAAAGGATTTGGAGCATCATGGGGCATATTACATGATTACCCAGTTGAAGGAACGTTCCTTAAACAAGCTAGGGTAGAGCACTTTGAAACAGTTCGAGCGCTTCATGCATGTGATATGGAAGAAACCCAACCGGTATCAGCTTATATACTTAAGATGAAAAGCCACAATGATCGCCTCAAGAGGCTTAACTGTCCCATCTCAAAGGAGTTAGCCACGGATTTGATCCTTAATGGCCTAACTAAAAAGTTTGAGATGTTCATAATGCATTACAGCCGAGGCAGGGATGGGTAGAAAGATTCTCCCTGTTCTCTCGATCAATGAGGGAGGCTATAAGAAAAGGCCATTCCCCGATCCAAAGGCAAATGTTACCAAAGGAAAGGGGTACATCAAAGTCAAGGGGAAGGGAAAGACCAAAGGGGAACCTCCAAAGCCTGAGCTTAAGAAGCCTAAGGTAACGGAGAACGATCCATGCTTCGAGTGTGGTGAGATAGGACATGGGAAAAGGAATTGTCCAACCTATCTCAAATAGTTGAGAAACAAGAGGGATGCTGGGCAAACCTTAGGTACAACTTTCATGATTCATATTGGATTAAATGTTATTTCATTAAACATATTGGTATTGGATACCGGATATCGAACTCACATTTGCAATTTGTTGTAGGGGTTCAAAAGAAATAAGCACTTCGGGAAGGGAGACATGAGCCTCTACATGGGCAACGGAGCAAAAGTTGATGTCGAAGCCCAAGGAAACTATATTTTGAAACTTTCAAATGGTTTGGAAGTTGTTCTTAAAAACATTTTGTATGCTCCTAGTTTGACTAGGAACAAAATTTATGTTTCCCTTTTAAAACAATATGGTTATGATTTAAAGTTTGTAAACAATGGTATTTATGTTTGTATGGATGATGTATTTTATTTTAAGGCTATGCCTTTTAATGGTATCTATGAATTGGCTCATGATGATCCATCCTTTAATAACTCATTATACCAAACAAGCACCAAGAAACTTAAAATGGGGTTAAGTGATTCATATCTTTGGCATTGTCATCTTGGTCACATAAACAAGAATTAGATTCAAACACTTCAAAAGAATGGTCTTTTGAAAACAAATGAAAATGGTTCATTTGATAAGTGTGAATCTTGTTTACAAGGTAAGATGACCAAGTTTCCCTTTAGTGGTACTAACGAGAGGGCAAAAGACTTATAGGGAATCATACATTCGGATGTATGTGGTCCTTTTAATACAATGACAAGAAATGTTGAAAGATACTTCATTACCTTTACCAATGATTACAGTCGCTATGGGTATGTGTACTTGATGACATATTAATATGAAGCTTTTGAAATGTTCAAAATCTTCAAGAATGAAGCAGAAAATCAACTCAACAAATCTATCAAAGTTTATTCAGATAGAGGCGGTGAATACCTCAGTGAGGCTTTTTAGGATCATCTAAGAAGTTGTGGGATCATCTTACAACTTACTCCACGCGGAACACCACAACATAATGGTGTGTCTGAAAGGAGAAACTAAAGCTTATTAGATATGGTTCGATCTATGATGGCTGTAAGCTCACTACCTCTATCATTTTGGGGTTTTGCATTACTCTCCGCGGAACGTATTTTGAATATGGCCCCGACCAAGAAAGTGGATTCGACACCTTTTGAAATATGGCATGGAAGAGTTCCATCGCTATAATATTTAAAAGTATGGGGTTGTGAAGCTTATGTTAAGCTAAACACCCAAGACAAGTTGGAAAGTCATTCCACTAAGCGTATATTTGTTGGATATCCCAAAGATTATATAGGATACTACTTCTTTGATCCAACAGAGCAAAAGGTATTTATTGCTCGAAAGGCAGAGTTCTTGGAAGCTAAGTTCCTTATGGAAGGAATGACGTATAGAACAGTGGAATTTGATGAGGATCAAGATCCATAAGACAGTACATATTTGGTTGACACTTGCAATCAACAAGAGGTTGTTGATGATGATCAAGAGGTTGATCAAGACACACAAAATGTTCGTAGATCTGGTAGAGTTAGCATTCCACCTGAAAGATATGGATTTTTCATGAATGGATGCTACGTGGTTGACTCTGATGAGCCAACTACATACCATGATGCAATGTCCAATTCGGATTGTGACAAATGGCTAGAATCCATGAATGTAGAGATGCAATCCATGTATGACAACCATGTTTAGGAATTGGTTGACCCTCCACTTAACACCAAACGGGTTGGATGCAAGTGGGTTTTCATGAAGAAAACAGATATGCATGGAAAGTTGGATACTTATAAAGCAAGACCTATAGCAAAAGGTTTCACTCAAACTTAAGGGGTTGATTATGATGAAACCTTCTCGCCTGTGGCAATGCTAAAGTCAGTTTGGATACTATTTTCCATAGTTGCTCATTATGACTATGAGATTTGGTAAATGGATGTCAAAACCGTTGTTCTTTATCGACATATCGAAGAGACTGTCTATATGGTTCAGCCTGATGGTTTTGTTGATCCATAACATCCTAATAAAGTATGCAAGTTAAAGAGATCAATCTATGGATTGAAACAAGCATCGAGAAGTTGAAATCAACATTTTGATGAAGAGATCAAGAAATTTGGTTTCATCAAGAACGCTGACGGGGCGAGTGTATACAAGAAGGCTAGTGGGAGCATAATTACATTCTTAGTATTGTATGTTGATGACATACTACTATTTGGAAATCATATTCCAACCGTGGAAGGTGTTAAAACCTGGCTTGGAAGTTGTTTTTCCATAAAAGATCTCGGTGAAGCCGCCTATATTTTAGGAATAAAGATCTATACGGATAGATCAAGGTGGTTGATAGGTTAAAACCAAAGTGCATACATTGATAAAATCTTGAAAAGGTTCAAGATGGAAAACTCTAAGAAAGGTATGGTACCTATTCAAAGAGGGACAATATTGAGTACATCTCAATGTCCAAGCTTAAAGGATGAGCAAGATCGAATGAAGGACATCCCATATGCGTCTGCTATAGGATCCATCATGTATGCGATGATATGCACTAGACCGGACGTGTCATGCGCGTTAAGCATGACAAGCAGATATCAGCAGAA
>BJCO01816506.1:0-16062 GCA_018326465.1 Flaveria floridana | reverse complement strand
AAACACCAACCTTCGATCCTTGACCAACCGAGCTTCGATCCGACACTTTCTCTCTCTACACTTTCTCTCTTTAGAATTTGGCGTTTGAGTGAAAATGAGAGTTGCTCAGCTGATCCATCTATATATATGTCTGGCGTTCCCGGGACCTTAAACTCGTTAAACCCGTGACCCGAAGGGTTAACTCGGTGTAACACCCACAACCATTTTATATTTATTAAATGGTTTTCGTCCGAGCCCATTATTATTACTTGACTTGCTTAGAAAATTTTCCGGGTGTTACAATTCGTGATTATCATGGGAACCAAGTACACTTAGCTAATCGTATGTTATTCGTTGTGGCCATATCTTTGTCAAGGTTTGATTGTTTCATTATGCTATCAATATATTTGTATTTTCCTTTAACCTATGACTTGAATTGCCTTTTTGAAAGCTTTTATGTATGTATGTATTATCTCGTGGGAACTCACCAACATACATATGTTGACTTTAATTTTAACATGTTTCAGGAAATGCTCAAGCTTAGTTGTTGATCGTGAAGCTATGAAATCATCTAGGGTCGGACCTTTTCAACAAAAATCTATACTTTTACGTCCAAATCTTTGGTTTATCATTTATAAGCCTATATCTAAACGTTTTACACCATTTCATACATAAAAAATGTGATCTTTTGAAATCTTTCTTAAAACCCTTAAAACCCAAAACTCAAAAATCAAACCCAGATCTACAGAGATGTTTAGATGGTGATTCTTATCCGGATTTCTTGCTCATTTATTGTTGTTTTGATGCTCAAACACTTCAATCGTTCAATCAACAAAACTCAAGAAATCTTTCTTAAAACCCTAAAAACCCAAAACTCAAGAAATCTTTAAGTTTTCTTTACTTTCCATCACTACTTTCTCTCTCTAAGTTGTTAGTGGCTTGGGTTGTAAGAAATGGAGAATGTGGCGGATTATGGGTGTTTAATAGATGGTTGGGCCTTTAAACCCATCAAACCCTAAGCCCATAAGGTAATTTGGCCCATACTCTTTTTCTCTCTTTTTTATACATAACCCGAACTCAACCATTATTACTAAGTTGCTCGCTTTGACATTCCGGGGCGTTACAAAATGTTAATAAGAATGCTAGTGTATATGATTTGAGTGTTCTGCAATTCAAAGAAGAGAGAGTAGAGTCACAGAGAAAAAGAAATAGAGTGACAGAAGAGTTTTTTTATGGTGGCTATGGCCACATCTTGCGATGGCGAGGATGACGGTGGGTTGCCCTTCTCCTCTTATCTTCTCCACCTTTGATCTTTTTTATTTTTTTCAATCTCATCCGACACTCATGAAAATTTATTTATAGTTATATATGTATTGTATCCCCGAACGACACTTAAATTTTTTAACAATAATCTCCATGAAATATTTTTTTACTAGCGTCACCTAAATAATTAAAATTTTAAATGTGTTATACATATAAACCGATAAGTAATAAAAAAATACTAATATAAACTTTTTATGAATTAATTAATAAATTAGACCATTACTCATACTTTTATAAGTTATAACCCAAGTAACAATTTAGCACATTAAATTATCACCCAATACACTTTAGCCAAAGCCCATCTCTTACTACTCAAAATACCCATTAAATCAATAAAAACGTTTGTAACCAGAGATGGAAAAAAAACTAGTTTGAGTATCCAAACCAGTTTCTAACTCGACATGATTCAACAATTTAAACTGGTTTGGCCCAAATCGGTTCTAAACCAACCCAAACCGTCAGTTTGTATAGCGGTTCCGCACTCGGAGTTATCAAACCGGTTTCGACCGTTCCGGTTTCCAAACCGGTTTAAAAAATTATAGCATTACCTAACATATATATAACTATTTTTGACCGTTACACCCTAACTTTGACCTTTTTTTTATTTTTTACAATTATACCCTTTTAAGTTAGTATAAATAAGTAGAGGGTGTTTTATTTGAACCACAACAACTAGAAACGTTATCAACACTCAAAAACTTCAAATCGTTTCATCAAGTGCTCAGTCTTCTATTAATTGTGATGCATTTTCAAGCGACATAGTTGTTAGAATCCTTCATATGAAGAGAAACCAAACACTTTGGTGCAACTATGATTTATATGAAATGTTAAGTGGTCTGAACAAGGCTCGTTGAAAGTTTTACTATAATTTTTTTGAAAAGATGAAAACACAACTTTGAAAAACCATATTACTATGAAATATTACAAAATGTTGACAAGTGAACCATCTCGAGGTCAAGCTTCGATTACAAATGAAGAAAATTTATAGGCTTATAACGACGATACAACTCGGGAGCAAATACCATACTTTGTAATTCAAGAAAGCTTGTCATCCAAATATTTCGACAACGGACATTCAATTCGACTCATTCAATGGAATTCCAACCGCAATACCCAAGTAAGTTGTGTTACTCTTTGAATATATTATTTAAATATGTGGAAAAAAGCTAAAACTGGATTAACTTTCTATTTTGAAAACTTAGAAATAGGTTTTAACTTTTGATGCATATGAAAAGTATATATATTTTAATAACGCATAGATTCAGTTTTAGTTGGTTATTACTAATACTAAACTACACATAAAAAATACAAGTGTACCTATCTTGAGGTAATATAGTGATGATAAGAACCGAGTATCAATCCGTAGACACACCTAGCCTACTCAATAACCTTAATGATTGACTACCAGATTTGGTTTTTGTTTGAGAAAATGTTAAGTTGCATTGATGTAATTAAGATTTTTTTATGGTTTTAGAAATAGTAATGAAAATAAAGTAAATTAAGGTTAAAACTTTTGGATTTAAAACTAGAAAATAAATGCTATCATCCTAATTAGATTACAGTTATGTAACTGTGATGAATTGATGGTGTGATTAAAGATATTGATTAAAATAATTGTGTTAATGTTTATAAATATAAGCTGGCGTGATTTCTCGTCTATCCGCTCCGTAGTGACTAGGACTACGTCAGGTTGAGATTTACTACTTAAGTCAAAGCTCTAGTAATGTAGGTAAATCTTTTGTGACATTTCCGACATACGATTTTTGAAAACATAACTTAATGTTAAGAAGAGAGTTGATCAAGTTCCTTTCTAACATACCATTAATTTTAGAAAACCATAACAATTACTGTAGATTTCTCAGACTAATAAAAGAGAACCCGTAAATTATCAGAAACTTAAGGTGATATGATTTCTAATAACGATTTCTAGTTCATTAGCCAAGGATTTATTATGAAGACTAGTTTCGTAAATAAAATTTGATCATACGTTTTTCAACCATGATGACATACGCAATTACAAATCATAAGTTTATAACTTCCCATTCAAATGTAGGTGCCACCCATCAAAAGTTTTTCCAAGACCACCATAACATTATCACAATATAAATCACACCATTAGGTCATCATAAATTACATAAGTTTCATCCAATTAGGATGATAATAAGTGTTTAGCTCATAATGAGCTTGAACATAACAACAAACAACATAGAAGATAGATATGAATACATTGGTGAAATGGAACAATCAAACCGGTGATCCACAATGGATGATGTTTAGACAATCCCGAGCTTCTTTCAAGTGTCATATGCACCTCCCCAGCCTCCAAATGATCTTTAAGTCTTGATTCCTGAGAGAATTCTACAGAGTAATGTAAGGCCCCGATCCCGGGCACCTCACAGTTTGTCATTCATTGCATCATAGTTACATATTAATATAAATTCTATAAAATAAGCAGCGGAATTGCATTTAACAAAAGCCATTCATTTTTTCTTATAACTACTGTTGTTAAGCAATACAATGTTTTTCATGGGTTACAAAAGGGTTGTTTAATTGCATTACGAAACAATAATAGAATCAAAATATAAATGAATGTCAGTCTTGTCTCGCCGAGTAGCTTCACCCTCGTGCCATCCTCAGCAATAATTACCTGCCAACTGAAAATGTATAAAAGTCAGTGTTTCTAAGTGAGTTCTAGTTTTAAAAGTATTAAAATACTTTGTATAATGTATATATATGAAAATACTCTTTCTGTAAAAATTACATCTCTTACTCTTGCGCATGAGCCCTGCTTAGGCGCGTGAGCACTGCTGGGGCGCACCAACACTTAAGCGCATGAGCAACTCTGGGCGCATGGGCACTATTTGGACGCATGACCCAACACTTAGACTCCTGAGTAATTCTAGGCACATGGGAACACTGTTTAGGCGCATGGCCAACACTGTTTAGGCGCATCACCCACTCTTGGGCGCATGGCCAACACTTAGGCGCTTGGCCAACATGCTGGGCGCATGGGCCATTATTCAGGCGCATGAGAACATTCTGAAATGTTTTCTATACTACTAACATACTAAGGGCACCTAAATATGCTAAACATCAACACTAACCCATAAACCAACTCTAAACATACATACACAGAACATCATCAAACAATAGGCTGAAACTCACGGTTTTACTTAAAAACATTTTCTTGGTATGCATAATAGCCCCAAACAAGTTGAAAATCAGTAAAAGAGGGGTTCTAGAAACTCACCTTGAAGCAGATCTTCGAGGTAAACACTTCTACTCATAATTCAACTTCAAGTTCTCGAAAACCAACTCTAAAACATCAAGAATTTGGTCAACCACTCATGAATTTGGTTAAAACCGAACATATACTCAAGAAATCTCACCTTTTACAGCTTCTTCTTCCTTTCTCTCTCTAGAACCGAGAGTTCTTCTTCTCTTTTCTTCCTTGGCCAAAAGCAGAAGCAGTTTTCTGCTTTAATGTGGGCGGCCATACCCATTTTAATATAAAATATTAGACTTTTATACTTTGTACACTTTATCCCCCTCCACTTGTGCCCATTATCTATTCTTTCCATTTAGTTTTTTTTCCTTTTCTTTAAATAAAATTTCGGGGTGTTACAAGTAACTCTCTCATCAAAAGCTATTAAAATGGTGAACTTAGTCCTCTATTTATAGACTTTCTGGAGTGTTTAAGTATGGCCCCGTTCCTAAAAGGCACAACCCCGTGTTAGTACAATGCTTACGAAATTTGGTCGGCTTGTACGTACAGAGAGTGTCAGGCACGACCCATGACAATTGGGCACGACCCCATGTTTGGGGTGTGGCACGACCCTATGCTTCATGGGGCACGGCCCCATGCTTACTTTTAGGGGAAAATACTTTTGCCCTGTCAGATGTCCAAACACCAGGGTGTGCCAAATTTAGCACGGAGGTGTGTTTTAGGCAAGATATGGGGGCGTACTTAATGAGGCATGACCCTATGCTTGGACTCGAAAGCTTGGATTTCTTCAATTTTTTATTAAATATGTTTCTTTCATCTTGCCCTTTTTAACACCTGAAAACACAATTTAACGATTTTATGTACATAATCATCATTTTAAGAAAGATATTAAGAAACAATTGATGTCCTTTTGATATGGTTTTTATGTATAATTAGAGCACATCAAATATCCCCACACTTGAACTTTGTTTGTCCTCAAGCAAAAATCACTTAAAATGACAATTCCACCAAAGACCAAATAAATCAAATGATAATTATGTTTTTCGGGAAATATGCAAGTAAAAATTATTTTATCCAAATGTAATCATTTTAAGCATGTATAGAATGGTATCCTAGCAAGCAATAGATTAGTTAGTAAAGATTATTATCATGTAAAAATCCACACTTCTCACAATATGCGCTCACACTCGGTTAAATATATGGAGTCATAATTAGGATTAAGTATGACTAATACGCTCGATTGCCTAGTATGAATATGTTTGAAGGGATCAAATCTCCACCTACTTGGATATTTACTTGCATAAATCGTTAGGTATTTGATGGGTTGTAACTTGGCTCGGGCTCGGGTATGGAATATTTGGAAGTAGTGGCTAAATGCTAAAGACGACGGTCTTGACTTATGTTTCTAACATAAACTATAAGGAAAGCAGTAAAAGGCTCCCTATACAATACTTCAAGCTAGAAGCGATATGCTAACTTGAAGACTCATTTAAGGTCAGATTGTCAAAACCGTATTTTGCTTTCAAAAACCTTACTTCATCTTTCACCCGAAAATACACAAAACTCTCCTTTCGTAAGGATCGTTCGGTTTAAAGTCTAATAGCACCCAATCGGATCAGTTCTGTGTATTCGTATTGGGACTCGGTTTGGTTCTTTTTGCATTTTCTATTGTGGGACCGATTTCCACAATTCGGGCATCTTTTGTATCTTTTTGCCCGCCTCTTTATAGCGCTTTTTGAAATTCCATAAAATGGTGGAACTTGTTTCTTTTTTCACCATTTCTTTCTTGTGTTGTACGTGAGGTTGAAACTTTGTTCGCGGATTTCTGGGAGAAGTCCCGGTTTTGCGTGATGAATGCAACAAATCAAATTAAAATCAAAAGAATGCATTCCAGTTCTTTTAGGTCTGCCGGTAAAAGACCAAAATTTTCTTTTTCTCTCTTTTTTTTTAAAAATAAGCCAAAAACATGTTTTTGACGGAAAACAGGTTTTGTTGAAGGCTTTTTGGTTACGTGACTTGGTGGTTTGGGTAATCAAAAATAAAACGTTTAAGCTCAACGGGGCTAACTATGGTTGACGTTCGGGTAATGAAAGTTAAAAGAAAATAAATGGGGCTTGAATGGTTAAAGTTTCCTAATACCTAACTCATTTTTATGCAAAAAATACTAATTAAGGTCTTGAAATGTATACTCAAAGCAAGTTCCAATCACACGTATCATAAGACACCCTCAATTAGATCTAAAATAAAAGTAAAATTGTAAAAGTTGTTTAAGGCTAAAAAATAAACTCACATACGGATAGAATTGGGTAAGTGTTTCATTTTACGTGATTGAATATTTTTACTAAATTATTTGGATGTCATTTATTTACTTATTTATTTCCCAAAAACGTATATTTATAATTTGGATTATTAAAGGTTGTTTAAATTTTTGGTTTCGTGTCATAAAAATTAATGATCAAGTGGTTTTATAAAAAAATTCAATTTGGACCTTTTTAGCAAAGTATCACATGTGTGTGTCAATTAACTCATTCTCACATTTAAAATTCACATTGTCCCCAATGTGATTAGTAATATAAAACGAGTAAGGGTAACAAGATAACTCCCCTAACAATGATAAAGTCGAATCATGCCTTAAATTGTGAGAATCCTCGGGATTACCTGAAATATCATCAATTTTTTGAAAACATTAAAATCCTAAGCACACAAAATAAAAATAAACTGACATAAATTAAAAGATAGATTGGCACAAAATAGTTGTGCCCGGGCCCCGAAAGAAGGTCCTATAAAAATTTAAACAATCAAAGAAAACCTATGTACAGGTGTCGTGTTTAAGTTTCAGGTCTTCGGCGCGACCCTTCCCCACACTAAGTCTTAATCAGGGCGGATGTGTATTTTCCATCAAGAAAATCTTGGTTGGTCCATCATTATACGGTTTTAAACGATGACCATTCAATTTGAAACTTAAACGTCATGGTTGTCGATTTCGATGGTACCATTTGGAAACATGTTTTAATCGTGTAAGGTTCAGACCAACGTGATTTTAGCTTTTCGGAAAACAAACGTAAACGAGAGTTATACAATTAGACACATTCTCCCATATGAAATCGTTTAGTGTTCTTTAATCAAGAGTCATGGAATTTCCTTGTCTTTTCCTTGTAAACCCTAGCGTTTTCGTATGCTTGTTCTCTCAGTTCCTCTAGTTCGTGGATTTATAGAAATCGATTTTTTCCTGCAAGGCCTTAGTCTAGGTTTTGTGTTTTGAGTGCCTAATAGGCCTTGTGCTCCAGTTCCACAGGTAGATGACACGACTTCCAATAAACGAGTTTGAATGGTGTTGTGCCAATGGGAGTCTTATAGGCTGTTTGAAAGGCCCATAATACATCATCTAGCTTGGTAGACCAATCCTTGTGATTTTATCCAATTGTTTTCTTAAGGATTCATTTGATGCCTAGGTTAGTAACTTCAGCTTGCCCATTTGCTTGTGGACGATAAGCAGTTGTAAAGCGATGGTTCACTCCATAATGAGCCATTGCTCTCTCGAGCTGGTTGTTACATAAATGTGTTCCTAGATCACTAACTAAAGCCTTGGGGCACCAAAATAAGAGAATAATTTCTTAAGGAATCTGATGACGTTTCTTGCATCATTGGTAGGTAGGGCTTGAGCTTCGGCCTATTATGAGACATAATCGACTGCTACCAAGATGTAACGATTGCCAAATGACACCGGGAATGGCCCCAAGAAATCAATACCCCATATATCAAATACCTCGCATACTTAAGCGGGTTTCTGAGGCATCTCATCCCGTGTTCAGATGTTGGTTGCTCTTTGACATGCATCACAGATGCGTACCATGTTATGAGCATACTTAAAGATTGTGGGCTAGTAAAATCCAGAGTCAAAGACCTTCTTGGCTCTTAGAGTTGCTCCATGGTGTCCTTCTGTGAGTCCTTCATGATAGTGCCTTAGGATCTGTTGCGCTTCACTTCCGTATATACATCTTCGAATAAGTTGGTCTGCATCGATTCTGAATAGATACGGATCTTTCCAATAGTATTGCTTAGTGTCAGTAAAGAATTTCTTCTTTTGCTGATCGATAAGTCATTTCTTCGATTAGGATTCCGCTTGCGAAGTAATTTGCGAAATTGGCAAACCAAGGATGCTCATCGACTGAGGATTGGATGTTCATAAGGAATTCGTGAGGAAAAATTATCGTTTATTTTGAATTCCTCGGTTTGTGAAGGACTTGAATCCTCAAGAAGCGAGAGATGATCAACCGCCAGATTTTCTACTCCTTTCTTGTCACGAATTTTAATGTCGAATTCTTGAAGCAGAAGTATCCACCGAATCAATATTGGCTTTGCATCTTGTTTGTTGAACAGATAACGAAAGGCTGCATGATCGGTGTAAACGACTGTTTTTGAAAGGATCAGGTACGAGGGGAATTTGTCAAATATGAAAACTACTGCAAGAAACTCTTTCTCGATGGTGGTGTAGTTTCCTTGTCCGTCGTTTAGGGTTTTGCTCGCATATTGAATTGGGTGGAACTGCTTGTCTTTTCGTTGTCCTAACACGACTCCTACCGTGAAATCACTTGCATCGCACATGATTTCAAATGGTAGCGTCCAATCAGGGGAAACCATGATTGGAGCAGTGACCAGTCTCTCTTTTAGCAAATAGAATGCACTAATGCATTCGTTGGAAAATACGAATTGTGCATCTTTCTCAAGAAGTGGAGTCATTGGTCGTATGATTTTTGAGAAATCTTTGATGAAACGAAAGTAGAATATGCATGACCTAGGAAGCTTCTGATTTCTTTCACGGTTGTGGGATGTTGAAGTTTAGAAATAGTGTCGACACTGCTTGAGAGATATTATGTCCTAACACTATTCCTTTAGTAACCATGAAGTGACACTTTTTCCAATTCAAAACAAGGTTAGAATCTTCATATCTAACCAGCATCTTTTCCAGGCTTTCAAGACATTGTTCAAATGAGTTTCCAAAGACGGAGAAGTCATCCATGAAAACTTCCATTGAGTGTTTGATCATGTTGTGAAAGATTGCTACTATGCATCTTTGAAATGTAGCAGTAGCATTACATAATCCAAAAGGCATTCGCCAATAAGCAAAAGTGTCATATGGACAAGTGAATGTCATTTTCCCTTGATCTTCGGGAGCAATAGGAATTTGGAAATATCCTAAAAAACCATCGAGGAAACAATAGAACATTTTTTCATATAGTCTCTCAAGCATTTGGTCGATGAAAGACAGAGGGAAGTGATCTTTCCTTATGGCATCATTGAGTCTGCGATAGTCGATGCAAACTCTCCATCCTGTAACCGTACTAGTGGTAATAAGTTGATTCTTCTCGTTAGTTATAACAGTCATTCCTCCTTTCTTTGGAACAACTTGGACGGGACTGACCCAAGGTGAATCAAAAATAGGGTAAATCAAACCGACATCTAGCAATTTGATTACTTCTTTCTTCACCATCTCTTACATGCTCGGATTTATACGTCTTTGAGGTTGAATAACGGATTTGAAGTTCTCCTCTATTAGTATTCTATGAGTGCAAAAGGATGGATTGATTCCATTGATGTCCATGATTTTCCATGCAATTGCTCATTTATATGCCTTAAGCACATTGAGTAACCTGTTCTTCTCATCATTTGATAAGGCGGATGATATTATGACAGGAAGTTAGGCTGTGTTTTCAAGAAAGGTGTATTCAAGATGAGACGGAATTTCTTTGAGCTCTAAATCCGAAGGGTCTTCGATAGAAGGTTTGGCTTTGGGTTGTAGTTATTGTTTAATGATCTCATATGCTTCTTGATAAGATAATGTTTCATCAACTTCTAGTTCTGCAATGATTTGATTCTCACAGATGGGTTCAATGGTTTGGACTTCTATTAATTGAGTGTTACAAGCTTCAATTTGATGAGTGTTCTTCAAATGGACGAGTGTTCTTCAAATGACAGCTTATGATTGAATCGCAGACGTTAATATAATAGAGTGAGTCATTATGATGTTAAGGATGTTTCATGGATTGTCCTATGTCAAATGTTACTTCCACTTCATCCACTTGGAGCGTGAGTTTGCTGGTGCAAACATCGATGAGGGCTCCAGGAGTTGCTAAGAAAGGTCGACCTAGGATAACAAGAACATTCTTATCCTCATCCATGTCAAGGGTCACAAAATCAATAGGAAATACGAATTTGTCGATTTTAACTAAGAGATTTTCAACGATGCCCCTCGAATTTTTGACAGAACGGTCAGCTAAATGGATGCTTATACGGGTAGGTATAGGTTCATCTAAGTTTAGCTTTTTAAAAACCACATAAGGCATAAGGTTAATGCTAGCACCTAAATCAGCTAACGTGTTGCTAACAGAAAGATTTCCTATTAGGCAATGTATGGTGAAACTCCCTGGATCAGTCATCTTTTGAGGTAGTTTTTTTAAAGAACTGTAGAGCATTCCTTATTTAAAAATACGTGTGATAACTCTTCCAGATTCTTTTTGTTTGACAATATACCCTTTAAAAACTTAGCATAATTTGGTATTCAGGCTAAGGCTTCCACCAAGGGTAGATATGATGTGGAGTTTCTTGAACAACCCCAGGTATTTGCCATGATTTGCCTCCATTCGTTGTTGTCTCAAATGACCGGGATATGGAGGTGGTGGAACATAGGGTGGAGGTGGCATGTATTTCTTGGCTGGTTCTTCAACAACAACCGGTTGCTTTTGCTTATCACTTGCATTACTTGGAGTTTTGATTTTTGTTTCTTCAAGGATGGGCTGTAATGCAGGTGTATCACCTTGAGTAGTTTTGCCACTCCTTGTGATGATGGCTTTGACTTAAGCATTAGGGTTTGTCATAGTGTTGCTAGGCAAGGCACTTTGGGTCTTGCAGATAGTTATTGTGCTATCTGACCTACTTAGTTTTCAATGGTTTGCAATGATGCTTTGTTGCTTTTGATGTCAGTCTCGTTTATTTGGAACATCTCCTCATTACTTCGATCAGATTTTCGGATGTATTCATCTGTGACTTGCGTGGTTATCAACAGTTGCTGCAATAAGTCTTCTATTGATGATGCTTCACGGTCTTGGTTACTACTACTTGGACCTTGGTATGGTGGTTTCTGTTGTTGGTAAGGTGGCCTACGGTTGAATTCAGATGATGATTGGTTATTACCAGCTTCTCCATAACTCGAGTTGCTCCTCCAATTTGCGTGGTTATTATATGAGTTGTTTGGGCCTCCTACATAGTCAACATCTTCAACCATCATAATGCCTTGTGGGCATTCGTTGGTCTTGTGTGAATTTCCACATGTGTTGCATCGTGTTGGAGTTTTCTTCAGTTCTACTTGCAATTGTTTGAATCGTTTGGTTAGGGCTTCTAACTGGGCTGTAATCAGTGTTTCAGAGTTTACTTGAAGAATGCCTTTAGAATTGGGTATGTTTTTTAAGTGATTATAAGCAAAGCTCTTCTTAGCTGCTCTTTCTAGGGCTTGGTATGCCTCTGTTGGCGTGACACTTCCAAAATCTCCTCATGCACTTTGTTCTACAACTTGTTTGTGTGCTCCGCTGATTGCATCGTAAAAAGTTTGACACTTCAGCCACAGATCAAGTCTGTGATGTGGGCATCTCCGAAGGAGACCTTTGTATCTCTCCCATACTGCGTGTAATGATTCATCATCGTCTTGGCGAAAGCTTGTGATGTTGCTTCTTAGTTTGACAGTGTGATTGGGTGGAAAGCATTTCAAAAGGAATTGTTCAGCCATTTCCACTCATATGGTGATGGAAACAGGCAGAAGTGAATCAAGCCAGTCAATTGCTCAGCCGCGAAGTGAAAATGGGAAAAGTCTTAGTCTAATAGCGTCGTCTGAACAGTTATTGATTTTAAAAGTTGCACAGATACGAAGGAATCATGAGATGTTAGCGTTAAGGTCCTCGTCTTGTAATCCGTGAAACTGAATAGAGTTTTCTATGACTTAGATAATACTAGACTTAATCTCGAAATTGTTGGCCGCTATTGCTGGTTGGATAACACTAGACTCATAACCATCGATTGACGGTGTTGCATAGTGTGTCATCTTCATTTCCGTCTTGGTTAGCCATGTCTTCTTCGGATGGTGTATCTTCCAAAATGTCTTCTTTGATGATTGTTGTTGTCGGTCGTGGTCTTTTCGCATAACCTTTGATGGAAAAGTTGTTCGGGTTCCGAAAGAGGCGAAACAAGTTTAGGACTAGACGAGTCGGAAATACACTAACTTAAGAAAGCATACTAATTAAGGCTTAGAATGAATCAGGAAAATGTAACTAAACTAACTAACTAAAACAAACTATCTACAAAAATAAATTAAATTTGAACAAAAATATATTAACAAGATATAAACAAGATAGTCAAAAATTTAGATTGTTTTTCAAAACTGTTGTGGGTCCCCATTAACGGCGCCAAAAACTTGATGCGTGTGAAAAGTGTGTATATATATATATATATAAAGGTTTTTCACACAAATTCAGTTTTAATTTGTTGTTACTAATACTAAACTATACATAAAAAGGCAAGTGTACCTATCATGAGATAATATAGTGATAATAAGAACCGAGTATCAATCTGTGGACACACCTAGCCTACTCAACAACCTTAATGATTGACTACCAGATTTGGTTTTTATTTGAGAAAATGATAAGTTGTATTGATATGATTAAGATTTTTTTAGGGTTTTAGAAATAGTAAAGAAAATAAAGTAAAACAAGTTTGAAACTTTTGGATTTAAAACCAGGGAATAAAGACTATCATCTTAATTAGATTACACTTATATAACTGTGATGAATTAGTGATGTGATTAAAGATATTGATTAAAGTAATTGTGTTAATGTTTATAAATATGTGCTGACGCGATTTCTCGTCTATCCGTTCCGTAGTGACTAGGACCACGTCAGGTTGAGATTTACTGCTTAGGTCAAAGCCCTAGTAATGTAGGTAAATATTTTGTGACCTTTTCGACATAAGATTTCTGAAAACATAAATTACTGTTAAGAAGAGAGTTGATCAAGTTACTTTCTAACATACCATTAATTTTAGAAAACCATGACAATTACTGTGGATTTCTCAGACTAATAAAAGGGAATCCGTAAATGATCAAAAAATTAAAGTGATATGATTTATAATAACCATTTCTAGTTCATTAACCATGGATTTATTACGAACACCGATTTCACGAATAAAAGTCGATCATACGTTTTTCAACCATGTATGACATACACAATTACTAATCATAGGTTTATAACTTTCCATTCAAATGTAGGTGCTACCCATCGAAAGTTTTCTCAAGACCACCATAACATTATCACAATATAAATCACACCATTAGTTCATTACAAATTACATAAGTTTCATCCAATTAGGATGATAATGAGTGTTTAGCTCATAATGAGCTTGAACATAACAACAAACAACATAGAAGATAGATATTAATTTACCGGTGAGATGGAACAATCAAACTGGTGATCCATAATGGATGATGTTTAGACAATCCCGAGCTTCTTTCAAGTGTTGTGTGCACCTCCCGAGCCTCTAAATGATCTTCAAGTCTTGATTCCTGAGAGAATTCTGCGGAGTAACTCTCACACCAAAAGCTTACCAAAATGGTAAACTTAGGCCTATATTTATAGGCTTTCTGGAGTGTTTAACACGGCCTCGTGCCTAAAAGGCATGACCCCGTGTTAGTATAATACTTACGAAAGTTGGTCATCTCGTACATGCAGATAGTGTCGGGCATGACCCCGTGACAATTGGGACCAATCTGTCACACCCTCAATTTCCACAAATGGAGTATTACCGTTAAGCCTGTGACTTTCAGGATCTCAGCCACTAGTTACACCAAACGAGACGTTAATTATAAAACATAATTAATTTTTAATGTTTGAAATTACCAAAGACCGAGTTATTAACGTAAATATAATAGAAATTGCGGAAGCATAACAAATCTTAAATCTTTAAATGGTGTAACACGCGCAAACCAAATAAATAAAATTTATTGAAAATCCTTAAATAAATCACCTATGACGTTGAATGGATGAATGATATGATCCTAAGCGTGCGCATCTTGTGTACCTGAAAGAAACATGCTAAAACTGTTAACACAAGGTTGGTGAGTTCACAGGTTTTGATAAACGGAACAAATAATAACCGATACAGTAAACAAAGTAATATCCGTAGGTAGCTAACCTACTTAACAAGTTACATAGTGTATGAAGTTCGCAACCGACGCTGATAATGAACACAGTGCCTCGGTTGTGGCTACCAAACGACAGCAGCAGAAAATTAGGTCAATTAAACACCCGTTCGACCACCGGTCGTGCTAGCACGACTAGCCCGGGTGGGGTTTGTCACACCCAGTAGATCTACTCAGAATTACCTCGCTGAAGAACACATATTAAGGGAGCGTTTGGTTGGAAGGAATGGAATGGAATTGAGAAACTAGTATAATTTTCATGTAAAATTATGTTTGAATGAGTAATGAAATATAATACCCAAGGGAATGTTTCACCTCAAATTCCCTTGGTTGTGGGATTTCAAATTCCCTCTCTAGGTGGAAAGATTTTGAATCCCACATCCAAGGGAATTTGAGGTGAAACATTCCCTTAGATTTTACATTTCATTATCCACTCAAACATAATTTTACTTGAAAATTATACTAGTTTTTCAATTCCATTTCATTTCATTCCATTCCTTCCAACCAAACGCTCCCTAAGGGTTTGAGAAGTGAGGAATTAAATTGGTACAACACTAGTAAACATACCATCATTACAGTAATACTGAATCAAATGAAAATACGTTTGAACACATGTTTCTTTCCCCCAATGAAAATAGGTAAAGTGGGACTGAGAACTCACCTTGATTAGCCCAGCAATTAAATAATGCAGAGAGCAAAGCTTAGGTTTCTAATTAACCTGAATGTACATTTATTGTATGATTAATATTAAATATTAACAATGAATCGTAGGGTTCCGCGTTCATGGTTCGGTTACAATGCGAGCCATCGGTAATTCCCCGTTCCCAAGCCGACACGACCACACACAATCTCATTCATGGTAATGCAAAAATGATTCATAAGTAACGCGTTTCTAGTATTATATGTGCATGTATAGATTTAAACCCCATATAATATATATCCATATATAACCCCTACATGCATATGTATATTATATATATCACTTACAATGTAAATATGCTATAAATTATATACAATACATAATATAACAACTATGCCATATGACTACAACAAATAAAAAAATAAGGAAAAAAAAGAAAGAGAAACAACCAAACACACGTTCACACCCATATGCATACATGATACATCCACATGCATAAGAAAACCCACGTACACTCATTACTATCCAACCACTCTTCATACCCATATATATATATATATATATATATATATATATATATATATATATATATATATATATATAGGATCAGGATCATTACAGAACCATTTTTTATTTTCAGAACCAAAAGAACCA
>BJCO01816504.1:0-13554 GCA_018326465.1 Flaveria floridana | reverse complement strand
TACATATACACACACTGCATATACATACACACACATATACACCGTACACATATACGCATATATATATATACCAACGGTGTACACACATACATGTATATACATACACACGCGACACACCCATATGCATATATATATATACACGGCGACATACATACAACATAAATATATACACTGCTGCGCACACATTGCCATCTATATACACATATGCACACGGATTATATACATACATACCCACTGTCGCACACATAAGCATATATACAAGAATATATACACGCAGGTACATACATACGCATATACATACGTGCACAATGGACGCGTGCAGGGCCACCGCGCAGCCCGATTCAACCAAACAAAACACGAGTTCGAAACGTAACGATACGAAAAGAGACGAAACGAGAGCTACAACAACCGGTTACCTTCGAAACGTGACGACGGAGGGACGACGACGTCAAACGGTGGCTCGCGACGGACGGCGGTGGTACAACGACGGTGAACGGTGGTTTATCGTGACGGCAGTAGGGTTCGCGAGGGGGGGCCTGGTCTCGACATATATATATATTTGGCATAATTGTCGTTTGGTCCTCCAACTTTCAAATATTAAATCCCTCTAGTTTAGTTTAATTATAATTTTAACCCTAGACTTTAATTATAATAATATTAATAACAATATTAATAATATTAATGATATTAATAATATTATTAATAATAATATTACTAATGGGACTAATAATCATAATAATAGTATTAACTATACTAACAATACTTACTTTTGTTAATTTTCTATTATATAATATTAGTCAAAAACATCTTGTGATAATATTAGTAATATTAGGGTTGACACGAAACGGATATACGAAGAGATTCGATTCGAAAACAAATTAATTACGCAAAATAATAAATGTACGAAAAGAATTAACGAGTTTCAAGTCAATTGACGGACCTGATAGTGACGGATGTCACAAGCTGGCATACCAATGCTGGCATGATAACTATTATTATATGAGAACTCAGCTAACGGTAAGTGGTCATCCTAGCTTCCACTAAAGTTAATGACACATTCCCAAAGCATATCTTCAAGTGTCTGTAGTGGTTCTCTCTGACTGACCATCCGTTTAAGGATGATAAGCCGTGCTGATGTGTAGTCTCGTCCCCTCGCATCATGGAATTTCTTCTAAGACTTAGATGTAAACCGAGTGTCACGATCGGATACAATGGACACCGGTACACCATGACGAGCTACAATCTCCATGATGAATAAATCCGCGAGTATCTTAGAGGAATACGTCTCTCGGATCGGTAGGAAGTAAGCACTCTTCATCAAACGATCAACTATCACCCATATGGCATCATACCCTCTTGGGGTACGTGGTAACTTTGTAATAAAGTCCATGGTGATTTGCACCCACTTCCACTCGGGTATGTCCAAAGGTTGGATTTTCCCGTATGGTTTCTGATGCTCCGCCTTCACTTGTAAGCAAGTAAAGCACTTACTCACATACTCTGCTACGTCACTCTTCATACCCGGCCATCAATAATCCTTCTTCATATTGTGGTACATCTTGGTAGCATCGGGATGAATAGAGAATCGAGTCTTATGAGCCTCGTCCATGATCTTTTCACGTAGATCCACATAACTAGGAATCCACATCCATCCAGATCGAGTTCTAACACCGAGAGTGTTCTCACCCAATTCCATGACTAGACCTTTCATCCTTTCTGAGTTAAGACGATCTTCTTTCAAAGCCTCATCTTGAAACTCCTTGACCTGTGTCGTCACGTCAAAGGTCATAATCAACTGATATGCCTTCACCCGAATCGGCTCGGGTTTTTCCATTCGGCTAAGGGAATTGGCCACCACATTGGCCTTGCCCGGATGGTAATAGATCTCACAATCGTAATCCTTTATGAGCTCTAACCATCGCCTCTGCCTCATGTTCAAATCTTTCTGCTCAAATAAGTACTTCAAGCTCTTGTGGTTGGTGAAGATGGTGCACTTCGTCCCGTATAATGGTTGGTGAAGATGGTGCACTTCGTCCCGTATAAGTAGTGCCTCCAAATCTTCAATGCGAAGACCACAACTGCCAGCTCCAAGTCATGAGTAGGATAACTAACCTCATGAACTTTCAACTGTCGGGATGCGTAGGCTATAACCTTCCTTCTTTGCATCAACACGCAACCCAACCCCGAGTAAGAAGCATCCGAATAGACTACCAAGTACTCACATCCTTCGGGAAACGACAAGATAGGAGCTTGCGTCAACCTCATCTTTAACTCCTCAAAAGCCTTCTCTTGATCTTGACCCCATACAAACTTCACATCCTTGCGGGTCAACTTAGTCAATGGAGAAGCTATCTTGGAGAAGTCTTGGATGAATCGTCGATAATATCCCGCGAATCCTATGAAACTATGGATCTCGGATGGCATCTTTGGAGACTTCCATTGCATCACCGCCTCCACCTTTGCCGGGTCTACCATAATCCCCTCAGGATTCACCACGTGACCTAAGAATTGCACCTCGCACAACCAAAAAGCACACTTGGAGAATTTGGCATACAACTTCTCTCTCCTAAGTGTCTCCAATACCTCACGTGCTTGGCCGACATGTTCTTCCTCACTTCTCGAATAAATCAGGATATCATCAATAAACACAATCACTGATTTAGCTAACATTGGCTGATACAACCAAAAAGCACACTTCAGCTGATGGTAACCAGATCGAAGATCTATCCTCGAGAACCAACTGGCACCTTGCAGCTGATCAAACAAGTCATCAATCCTCGGTAATGGGTACTGATTCTTCACCGTCAACTTTTTTAACTAACAGTAGTCGATACACATCCTCATGCTACCGTCCTTCTTCCTTACGAACAAAACCGGAGCACCCCAAGGAGAGATACTCGGTCTGATGAAACCCTTATCAAGCAACTCTTGCTGTTGTTCTATCAATTCCTTCATCTTTGAGGGAGCCAAACGATACAACACCTTAGCTACAGGCTGAGCACCTGGTACCATGTCAATATGAAATTCGATTTCACGATCTGGTGGCACACCTGATAAATCCTCTAGGAACACATCGGGAAAGTCATACACCACCTGTACATCGGAAAATTGTGGTGTTGACATGTTCACATCCTTCACGTAGGCCAGATAGGCACTACATCCACGCCTCATGCATTTTCCCGCCACCGCCATCAAAATCACCGAACTCCCATCAGGCGCTGTCAGTCTAATCATCTTCTTGCGACACACAATGTTTGCCTCGTAGTTCGCTAACCAATCCATTCCTAGGACTACATCAAACCTACCTAAGGTCATCACAAACAGTCTAGCAGGAAACTTATGACCTTCTAGTTCTATATCACAACCATCAATCAAGTTAGAAATCCTGGTAGACTTACCTATAGCGGTTTCTACATCGAAGGGATTATCAATACATCTACTACTGACAGGAAAGTTAGTACAGAAAGCAGCAGAAATAAAACTCCTACTAGCACCAGAATCAAATAACACAGAAGCAAGAGTTTGGTTTACTAGAAACGTACCTGACACAACATCGGGGTCCGTCCTAGCCTCCTCCCTGGTCATTATGAAAGCTCTGGTGCTTGCCCTCTTCCCTTCAGTTCCAGCCTTCTTCTTTCCTCTGGAACTCTCAGCCCTTGGCTTTTTGCAATCCCGGCTCATATGACCCTCTTCATTGCAGTTATAACACCTTATAACCCTGCACTCTTTCACCACGTGACCGGGCATCCCACATTTGAAACACATGTTCCATCCTAACTTACACTCTCCCGAGTGTTTCTTTCCGCATTTACCACACCTCTTTGACCCCGCACCGGGTGTGACCACACGTCGGTCATCAACCCTAGCAACCTTATTTTTTAGAGCGGCCCCACCACATCCAAACCGTTTCCCACTCCACTTCCGGTCACCACCACCTTTCTTGCTCACCTCAGTTATCACCACCTCTTGCTCATCATAAAGCCTTCTGGTCAAATCAACTACTAATCTGAACGTACCTGGCCGGGCGGCGATCATGTGCCTGCGGATATCCGCAGGCAAACCCTGAACATACCTCTTAATCTTTCATGACATAGGGGTCACCTGATCCGGCACTAGTCTTGCCATCTTGTTGAATTTGGTGGTGTACTGTTGGTGTGTCATGGTTCCCGCCTCCAGCTGCAGGAACTCTCTCTCTCCACCTTGTCCAATTCCCGATGAGGACAGAACTCGTCGATCACTAAATTCTTTATCTCACTCCACCTCATCCTGCCAATCGCTCTACTACCCTCAGCCTGGACAATGTTATCCCACCAGCATAAAGCCGAGTCCACAAATGGGTGGGCAGCAAACTTAACCTTCTAATCCTCCCAGCACTCACTGATATTAAGTACAGCCTCCATTTCTCTCACCCATCAGTGAGCAGTAGCAGCAGTGCCATTACCATCAAAGGTAGGGGGCTTGCACCTTTGAAACTCCCCATAGTTATAGTCCCGAGCTGCTACGGGCACAATCTACCTTTCCTCCTTATCATCAGAGACAACCATCTCGGTCTCAGGTTACCCCCCTCCCCCGCGGGTCTTCTTCTTTCTTTCCTCTCTCCTTCCCTAACTAATTTAATCACCTTGGTCACCACAGACGGCAAGATCGTCTGCATGACCTGATGAACCTCCTTCAACACAGCCTCCTTCACTAAGGCTCTCAAATTAGCAATCTCATCACCACCCTCCGGATGAGAGGTCTCAGGCTCTTCACGAGCCATTTCTTTGGCTCTAGGCCTTCCTCTCGTGACCCGTGGTCTAGCACCACGTCCACCACGGCCTCCGACTCACGAAGCCTTAGAATATCTACCACCAGCCATTCTCTAACACGCTACAAGATTCAAACACCAACATGGTCATTCAAGGTAATAGCTCAGTCTATGTCAAGTATAGTAAGTCCCTAATTATAGTGGCCAGTTGTGATTAGCCACTTACGTTACTCTTCATTCCCCAAGCATTTCCTATCCTGACTACATCAGTATCTAAATCTACTAAGGGCAAACAGATCAAATAACATGCGCACATAATATCTGTTAACATTAAAGAAAATACCTGATGGCACGTAGCTACTCAGACTGGCATCCCATCCCTTTGTCCCATTCTCAGTTTAAGTTTAGGTTTCTTTTGAAAATATTTACCCATTTCACTTAAACTTTGGCTCTGATGCCAACTTGTAAGGCCCCGTTTCTGGGCACCTCACAGTTGGTCATTCATCGCACATAAATCGCACATTTATTTAAAACATTGTAGCAGAATCATTTAACTAAAATCATTTCGTATATTAATAACTGCTTTTGCAAAATAATACAACATCGTTACAAAATAACATTCGTTGCATTACATCAGAAAAACATCATTTTACATAAGATGGATGCCATCCAAAATAATCCAAGTAGTTGCCTCCGCATCATCCTCAGCAACTCTTACCTTCCCACTGGAAAATACATAAAAGTCAGCATTGTTGAGTGAGTTCCAGTTTTTTTACTATCGCACATGGTCACACATGGTACATTTCGTTCTTATCGCACATTTCATTCGTTCTTATCGCACGTTTCATTCTTATCGCACGTTTCTTTCATTTCGTTCATATCACACATTTTATATGTTTCACAATTTTATTATTATCTTTTACTGAATCTAGATCCTGTCAAGCTTTACCCTCTTCATGGCACGCAACCATGTTTACTTTGGTCGAATGATAAGGATCCCATATCGCACGTATGGAACATTCACTAAGACTGACTCCCCTATGTGTGTGAACTCTCATGAGGTAGCCAAGATCGTACATAACAAATGCCACATCGCACGTATGAAGCACTCACCAACACTGATTCCCACTGTGTGTGAACCCTCATGAGTTAGCCAAAATCGCACGCTATTCCACACACAGTTATTCTAACAACTCACACGGAGTTGTGAACCTCTTTTCATTTTGCTTGCAAGGCTTTCATTCGTTTATTAAGTTCTGTTGATACATGTCAATGTACCTAGTTTATGAGCTTAAATATAAATGTCTTTCATGTCTTACACATGTGTAATTGATGTAATGGCTGAATGAATGATATAAAGTGCATTGTGATGTTTGATTTATATTTTGATTATGTCATGATTTCATTATATTGAATGTGTTACGCATGTATGAACTAACTATATAGGTTTGATGTTGTTTGATAGTTCATGCTAATGGCCCATGCTAATGGACCATACGCATGAATTCATCATGCTTATGGACCAGTCGCACGACTGAACTAGGAGACTGGATCAGTCGTATGATTGAAACATAAGACTGACTCAGTCGCACGACTGAACCTTCAGTCATGCGTATGACTAAGTTGCATGATTCAGTCGCACGACTGAACCATGCTAATGGTTCAGTCGCACGAACAAAAACTCCAAACCTATAAATACCACTTAATTCGTGGAAAAACATAACAATTGATAACACTTCGAATACTTGTGTACCCTAGCCGTCCAAAGCGTCCCTGTTCATTATTCCAACTTCATAGTTCGTTTCTGATCAATTCTTGTTCGTTCTTAACATTTATTTCATCGTAGGATTGATCAGATTATCGTTCTCACTGATTGGATCGCCAATCAAATAGGATTCCGCACTATTTGATCTAGTTTCACGCATTATCAGTTAGTACTCCGTACGTACACGGTCCTAACAAGTGGTATCAGAGCCTTGGCTCTTGATTTTGCGTGTGATTCGATTAGTTCTTGGTGTTAAACTTAACGTTTTCATTCAAAAAAGTTAATTTTTTCAGTCAAAAGTTGTTTTTGAAGTTTTCTGACCTTAAAGTTTCGATTGTTCAAAATACGGCAGATTAAGTTCTTGAAAAATCGTGTTTTTATGTTAAGTGTCAAAACCATCGATTTTGCCAAAACAGCAACCTTCAGTCGCACGAATAGCTCATTCGTACGATTGAACTCATTCGTACACTCCATTCGCACGACTGAACTCAGTCGCATCCTTCATTCGCATGACTGAATAGCTCCAGTCGTTTGAGTCCATTCATCTAGTTCATACGCGCGACTGAATCCATTCGCACGATTAAATTTATTCGTACCCTTCATTCGCACGAGTGAACCATCCATATAGTCCATTCGTACGATTGAAATTGTTCTGTTTTCCAAGTCTCAAGTTTATACAAATGGAAGATCAGTTTGCTGCATTTACTGTCGGGAAGGACTCACACATCCAGAACCTTCTGCTTCTGGAAATGAGATAGGAAGTCATAATAAACCGTCGAAGCTTATCACGTTAGATGATATCCACAATGGAAACAACCGTTCGAGATTTACATAAATGGACTTGATCCCAATCTTTGGACTTCTATTGAGACTGGCTACGTAGTACCAGTCAGTGCTAATAGGGTTAAACTTACTTTCAGGGGAATGAGGGAATCACAAAAGACTTTGCATAATGCTGAAAAGAAAGCTTATGCCCTGCTGACACAGTCAATACCTAAAGACATTTTTCATCAGTTCTCTAAGAATAAGCAGTCTAAGAAGCTATGGGAGGCCTTGGAAAAGAGGTATGAAGGCAATGCAACATTAAAGGCACTGAAGGCTAAGACTCTCAAGAAGGAGATTGACAATTTCTCATCAATTGAGAATGAGAGCCTGGATGACATAATTGACAGTTCTATCATCTCATGAGTGAACTGCACACTCATGGTGTAACCACATCAATGAAAGATAAAGTTTCAAGTTTTGATGATGGGTTACCTGAGAAATAGGATTCATTTGTGTCCAGTCTCAGACAGAATGACATTTTAGCAATGTTTGACATAAATGACTTCATCTTGAAGTTAAAAGAAGAAGAGCTGAGGATGAAGTACAAGTCAAAGAAAGGATCCTATGTTCAGAATCCTTCACTCTACAACTCAGTTTCATCTCCAGCTATTTTAGGAGCACCTCTCCAAATAGCTTATGTGTCAAATTCATCTGCTACTGACTCATCCACAGCTTCAGCACCAGAAATGTCAGGGTCATCTCCTACTCAATATATAGTGCATGAAGCCAATTCTACAAAGTTGAAGACCGAGAATCTCGGTAATATCACTGTGGAAGTTGCAAAGGAGCACATGGATCTTCTAGCAGCGGTTGTCCAATCCTATGATGGTTTAGTTGCCGGGAAGAATGGAAATTGTTACCTTGTAGATGAAGACTATGAGCAAGTCGATGAAAATGAGCTAGAAAGAATGGATATTATGTGGGCATTGGCAAGTGCAGTAAGAAGAGCTAAAAAGTTTGTCAAGAAGACGGGACAGAACCTAGTAGCCGCAAAGGACACGATGTTTGGTTTTGACAAAACCAAGGTAACATGCTTCAACTGTTGTGAGAAGGGGCATTTTAAATGTGAATGTGTAAAGCCCAAGAAAATAGGTAATGGAAACCCATTTTCATCTTTCACCCGTCAAGACAAGGAACAAATTGGAACTGCTTATTCCAGCGAAGATACAAAGGCTCTTACAGCTCAAGATGATGAAGGACAAGACTGGTCCTTTAGGTTTGTTTCTCCCGGAGAATCAAATATTGCCTTTGTTGAAGCAGTAGATGATGAGTCTGCTAGTGAAAGTAGGGGTGCAGCTGAGCAAGCAATGTCTGATGTTGAAGAAGCTACGAACGTGGTAAATCACCTGGTTGAAGAAGATCTGAGAGCAGCAATTACAAAATCTCCTGCCACAAAAGGATCTGATTCTATTTTGATGACTAACTCAACCGATTCCTCACTAGTAAGTTCTCTAGACCAGTTATTTGATAAACATGACTGTCATGACTATGATAAGTTTAGAGAAAGCATTGACTTCAAATTTTCTAGGTTATCAGAACACAATGATAACTTAGTAAATGATTTACAACTATGCACTGAGGCTAATCGTATTTTAAAACAAAATGAGTGCAGTTTTAAAGAAAGGATAGAACTTTTGGGAAAACAACTAAGGGAAACCGAGGTTGTTGCTTTAAATCAATCAAATGATATAAAGTTTTATTTAAACTCTTTATAAGAGACCAAAAAGGATAAAGCAGTTTTATAAGTCGAGGTAAATTCATTAAAACAAAAATTGCATAGTTGGGCTAGTTCTTCTCACATAGTTCAAAACTTAGTGAAAGAACGAAACAATGGGGAAGGTCTGGGGTACAAGGCAGTAGCACCACCACATGAAACCCTTTTAAATACAAAGTGTAGACCTGTAAATGACAACCCAGTAAAGGATCATGTAGTAACCACTCCTCTGGTTAGTGATCCTGAGTCCACATTCATACCTATTCAAAAGATCACTAAACAGAAGGAGGCTACTTTGAAATCTAAAGGTAAGATGCCTGTTGTGAATTTAGATGAACAATTTTAAAAGGTTAATGTAAAGTCAGGTTCAAACATGTCTATTTCTGAATCTAAAACGACCAAATCAGTTTACCAATCATGTGCTCCACGTCAAAGTCTAAATAAACAAAAGCCTAAAGATGTACAAAACGTTAAAACAATTAATTTTGTTAATCAGACTGAAACATCTAAGAAGGAATTCATTAAACCCAAACAGACAAAGTTCACACCTGTGCAAAATTCAAACCCACATAAATATTTATCTAAATCTGTAGAAGTAAGATCTTGCTACAATTGTGGAAAACAAGGACATATCTCTTCAAAGTGTCCTTACTATTAGACTCCCAAAAAGAAAATTGAACTTAATGATACCAAACAAAGTTTTACTCAAAGGAGATCTACTACTCCACCAAAGAGTATTAGTGAACCTAAAGTTCAAACAATAAGCCAGTCGTCTGTATATCACAAACAGGCATTACACAAAACTGGCTTATGGAAAGAAAATCAAGTAAATTGTCTGATAGTGAGGAAATTAAGAAGAAAGATATGCCCTCATCTTCTGAAGGTCAATGGGTTGAGTTTATGCTGTGTGATTCCTCCGGGACACCCAAGCCAGTAAAGGCTTGGGTCCTAAATCTGAACTGATAAGTTTCTTTGAATATGCAGGGTGTCCATTATAGTGCTATCACAAATACATAGATTATTGATAGTGGGGCGTCCAGGAACATGACTAGGAACTCGTCTGTCCTTTTCAACGTCAGACAAATTAAAGGGGGACATGTTTCATTTGCTTGGAACAAAGGAGGTTACATAACAACACAAGGCGAAGTAGGAAATGAGAAAGTTAAGTTTGACAAGGTCAACTACGTTCAGCAACTACAGAACAACTTACTTTCTGTTTCACAGATCTGTGACAAAGGATTTAAGGTTGTATTCGACAACAAGAAGTGCTACATGTTGAAAAAGGACTATGTGATTGAAGAGGATAAAGTTCTTATGTCATCTTTAAGATACAACGATTTGTATGTCTTGGATCTATCTAAAGCATCCACAACTGATCACATGGTTCAATGCTTCTTGTCAAAGGCAACTGAGAAAGAGTCAATATCCTGGCATAGGAGAATGGGACACATTAATCCAAGGAAGATGAATCATTTGGTACAGAATGATTTGGTAAATGGAGCAACTGTCAAAAACTTCCAACTTCCTAATTTTTGTGTGGCGTGTAAAAAAGGGAAACAGACCAAGAAAGCTCACAAGTCCAAGAAAGTTCATTCAACTGACCTGCCACTCGAGCTTTTACACATGGATCTGTTTGGTCCTGTCAGTACACAGAGCATTACGGTGACAGGTATTGCTTTGTAGTAACAGATGATTACTCAAGGTTCTCTTGGGTGATGTTTCTAAAAGCCAAATCAGAAACTTTTGACTCATTCAAACAACTTGTTACTACCTTGGAATCACTCTACAAGTTGAAAGTACGACAGATCCAATTAGACAATGGCACTGAGTTTAAAAATCGGTGGATGGAGACATACTGTAAAGAAAGAGGAATTGTACATCAATTTACTTCTGCCTACATTCCACAAATGAATGGCGTTGCTAAAAGGAAGAATCGGAGCTTCATAGAGACCGCCAGAACAATGTTAGCTGACTCGAAACTACCAATTCAATTTTGGAATGAGGCAATAGGTAATGCTTGCTACACGCTCAATCGAGTCTTAGTGGTCAAACGACATGGAAAAACATGTTATGAATTGCTCCAGAGACGTAAACCTAATCTGGAGTATCTAGAACCGTTTGGCGCACCATGCATGCTGCTGAAGAAAACTCAGACAGGAAAGTTTAGTGAGAAGGCAGTAGAAGGTATATTTCTTGGATACAACATACCCAACAAGAGAGTTTATAACAACTCAACAGGTCAGGTAGAAGTGTGGTGCAACGTTGATGTTCACAGATTCACCACCCCCCTGCTAGAAAAGGACCATCATTCTTCTTCGATTATGATGGTTTCTTTAAATCCTTCAATCTACCGTCTTCTCCCACTGATGATGAGTTATCGACTAAAATGATGTATGAGGTTCTCAACTCACCACCACAAGACTCAACAACATCGATTCCACTGATGATCCCTCTAATACTTTAGGGGGAGCACTTGATGTAAACGACTCATCTTCTGATGATGAAGTAGTTGAGACTGAAAATATGGAACAGACAGAATAGGTTCCTGCTAATTCGAGTACACCCTCAACTGAACCAGAAGCTGTCGAAGCATCAGAACCTCATACTCTAACATCACATGAGATTCCAAATCTGGATAATTAAGTAGTTGTACCCACCACTCCCGGATCTCGACTTAATGTATATCATCCTCTGGACAATGTCATAGGGGATGTATAATCAGGAGTTCAAACAAGAAATCAGCTGTACTCAGTTGATTATGCCTCTGTCATGGAAAAAGGTTATCTTCATGACGGTGCATAACGATGTTTCGTGTCTCAATTTGAGCCAAAATATGTTAGTGAAGCCTTAAACTATGAGGCATGGGTCAGTGCCATGCAAGAAGAACTCCTACAGTGTAAGAAGCTAGGCATATGGTCATTGGTGGATAGACCGAAAGGTGCTAAGGTCATTGGCACTAAATGGGTCTTGAAGTGCAGGAAAGATGACCAAGGGTTCATAATTCGAAACAAGGCTCGACTTGTCATTCAAGGTTTCAAACAAGTCGAAGGAATTGATTACAATGAAGTGTTTGCACCTGTGGCTAGAATGGAAGCAATCCGTATCTTCATAGCCTATGCATCTTATATGAAGATCAAAGTCTATCAACTATATGTAAAGAGTGCATTCCTTCATAGGGAAATTCATGAGACAGTGTATGTCAGTCAACCCGAAGGATTTGAGGAACCCTACCATCAGGACAGAGTTTACAAGCTGGATAAGGCTCTCTACAGGCTCCATCAAGGCCCGAGAGCATGGTATGAGAAACTCTCAACTCATCTAGTGAAACACGGTTTTCGCAGAGGAGTTATTGACTGTACACTATTCATCAAAGAAAAGGACGGAGACTTACCGCTTGTACAGATTGATGTTGATAACATAATCTTCGGTTCCAAAAACGAAGAGTTATGTAAAGAATTTGAGTCTGTCATGAAAGTAGAATATGAGATGAGTGCAATGGGGGAGATGAAATTCTTCCTAGGATTATAGGTGGATAAGACACCAAAGGGAATCTTTCTACACCAGACCAAGTATGTAGGAGAGATCTTAAGTCGGTTCGATATGCAGAATGCTTCAGCAGCTGGAACTCCACTTGCCACGAATCATGACGTGGCACCTGACGAAAATGGTGATCTGGTTGATGCTACAATGTATAAAGAAAGATTGGATCCATGATGTATCTCACTACATCTCGTCCTGATCTCATGTATGCAACGTGTCTCTGTTCCAGATATCAGGTGAAACTGAAAGTCAACCATCTCATTGGAGTTAAATGGATTTTTTGCTATCTGAAGGGTACTCCAACACTTGGGTTGTGGTATCCTCATGACGATGATTTTGAGCTTACAGGGTATAGTGACTTGGATTATGGCGGATGCAAAATGAATTACAAGTCAACATCAGTAGGGTGTCAATTCTTTGGTAGACGGTTAGTCACCTAGCAGTGTAAGAAGCAGACCTCCGTTGCTCTGTCAACATGTGAAGCTGAATACATTGCTACTGCAAAGTTGCTGTTCACAAATCATATGGATTCAACAGCAAATGTGCGAATACGGTTTGCAATTATCGAACACTCCTATCTATGTAGATAATTCTACTGCTATAGCCGTAACAAAAAATCTAGTCCAACATCATAAAACTAAACGTATCGGCAATAAGTATCTCTTTAAATGTTAGGACCGAGTACGGACGGAGTACTAACTGATTCTTCATTGTACCAGATCAAATAGTGCGGAATCCTATTTGATTGGTGATCCAATCAGGGAGAACGAAATCAAGATCAAACCTAACGATTAGAAAACGTTAAGAATTGACTAGGAATGATCTGAAACGCTCTATGAAGTTGGAATGGACGAACAAGGCGTTCTGGGTCGACTAGGGTTTCAAGTATTCGAAGTGTTATATTTTTCCACGAATTAGGTGGTATTTATAGGTAAGGGTTTCTCATTCGTGCGACTGAACCAT
>BJCO01816495.1:0-10463 GCA_018326465.1 Flaveria floridana | reverse complement strand
GGTTTATCCACTTTCTTCCCCTGAGCTGTTCCCAAGAAACTTCTTGGTGGAGGTCGGGTTACTCTTTTCTAGGAGCTTTCTCCAAATCTTCTTCCAGAGTGGTTTTCAGTCCGTTTCCTTTTCTCTCTTACCTGTGGGTGACTTAATGATCCATTTCTGATCATCTCATCTGTCAGACTTCCTGACAGGATTACTGCTTCTTGGAAGGTTTTGGTTCTTGCAGATTTTACTAACCCTCTTACTTGTGGTACTAGTCCCCAAATATACCTTCCTATCCTTTTTGATTCTGGGGTTATCAGATGTGATACTAACCTGGATAGTTCACTATACCTATCAGTATATTCCCGGTGTGCAGCTCCTTTCATTTCTAATGCTAAGAATTCAGCCTCTAATTTTTCTATTTCATTATAAGGGCAGTATTTCTCTATCACTAGATTTCTAAATTCCTCCCAACTCATCCCATTCATAACATTTCTACCCCTAGTGTGTACCTTCATTTTCCACCAGGATTATGCCTCTCCTTTTAAGGAATGCGAAGCAAATAGTGTCTTGAAGTTTTCAGCATAGTTACTGATTTTCAAAACTCCTTCCATTTCATCTAGCCATCTTAAAGCTTGTACAGCTCCTCCTCTTCCATCGAATTCCCGGGGTCTGCAAGACATGAAGGTTTTGTAAGAATATCCCTTTGAGACTCCATTCAGAATCTTCTCTTCCTGTCGTTCTTCTGGGATAATATTTTCAGGCCCTGCTGATGGGTGTGTGGTAGTTCCAAAATTTAGATTTTGCTGGAGTTGGGTTATTAAGATAGGTAGGGTAGCTTCTATTTGCTGGGCTACTATCTGAGAAATCCTATCATTCTCACTTGTATTATTGTTTATAGGTATTTCTTCCTCAAGTCTGGTTCTGGGTCGTCCCACTCGAGCTGTTCTCCGGACAGGCTGAGTGTTTCTTTTTGGCAGCATAATTCACTGTAGTGAATTTTAACATTAGTATCATAAATAATTATTCTAACACAAAATCATTTAACACATATCAAACAAATACTTTAACACAAAAGTACATATATCAGTTAAGTTCTTATTCCGTTCATTCTAGAAAGTTAGACTATAATCTTTTAGTTCCTGCGAATCCATTTCCACATCCTTGTGAAGAGACTTTTCTTGGGCGTCTTGAGCTTTTTGATATCCTTCTGGATTTTCCAGATTCCTAATTGTATTTTCTTAAGTTTTTTAAGAGTTTGTCGAGCTGTCTTCACCTGATCCAACTCCTGTCTTTTAGTTATCTTACCTTTACCTTTGGGGAAATCAGAAGGTTGTATTTTTACATCCTCAGCTTGCTTAACTCTAAACTTGTTTTCACGTTGTATCTTTTTCCTAGGAGTCTTAATTGTATATCTTCCCACGTGTACTGGTGCTCGTCGGACATAAAATTTTGATTCCTTTTCCATTTGAGAAATTTCCATAGCTTGTTCGGGTTCTGGTTCAAGAGTTATTTCCTTAAAGTTGCTATAGTCTGGGCATTCGGAAGGATCGGTCTCATAGTGGTAATTATCTGAATTCATATCTGCACGGATTTCTTAATAGTATTTCACAAAATGGTTAGTCAAATAATTATTAAAATTTTGTTAGAATCTTAATCACAAAATCACAGAATTTCACGTAATCCACATAATTCACATAAAATCATAAAAAATAATTCTAAGTATTTCTTGAGCTTATGGTTATAGTCTAGATATTTTAAAAATATCTAATTCCCTATAACCAATGGCTCTGATACCAACCTGTCACATACCGGCGGAAACGTGAAATGCGGTTCTGGTGTGACTTGCTTTATCAGAGTACATTAATTATAGCGAAGTAGCACGATAAATATACATACATAAAAACACAACATAAGACATACCTTTATTCATAATATTTGGAATTACATCTTGTACATAGTTTTTCAAAATTAGATGTAATTTTACTACAACTGGACTACAGCATGTCTTTAGAATCGGTGGAAGTGTGCGTCAACGTACACACTACCGTCAACGATGTTGACGATTAACGTGACACATACTCTCCCGACTACTTCACCCCAACCATTGTGCACTTCAAAGCTAAAGTCAAAAGAGTTACTCATTGTCTCCTGAAAAAGCATACTTAAACCAGTCAACAAAACATTGGTAAGAACATAGGTTTATATCCAAACAAAATATTTTGTTGATGCACCAATTACAACCAAACCTGCTCACAACATAATCATACTATCATAAAATAATTTACAAAATCAGATAATATTACATCTGAACCCTCATTCGGTTAGGTGCAGGAAAATAGCAGCAAACTCATCCCGTTGGTGCAAATATTCTCCTAAGTAGCGCTATTAATATTATCGGGCGGTTCCTCATTCGAATTAATGGTTGTATCACAAATGACAGTAAGTATCAAAATATTTTCAAAAATAGTACATCAAACCATTTAGTATGCTTTTTCCCCCAAAAACTTTACGAATACCAAAAGGATCAAAATGGGCTATGACACTCACCGTGTCTCCAAACTTGAACCTATAAAATAGTTCACAGTATCAGACATAATTTTCTTTAAAATTTTTAAAACCTCAGATGTAAGTATCTTTTGGAAGTTCAGCTATACCAGAAATGTTATCACAAAATTTCCAACAAATAATTTATTATACATAATTACTTATAAATTTGTCCAAAGTCTCCATAAATCATCAAAATTATCTATGGTTATCCAAAAATCACCAAAAAATCATACAATGTTATTTCAATAGTTAGTAACATTCCATAAATTTTATAACATCTAACTCCAAACAGATTGTTTTCTGAAATTTTTATAATATTCTCATAATTGATTAAAAATAGCTTCTGTAATTAATAAATTCTAAAAATTTTATATACAGTTTCTTATATAAAATAGAACATCATATAAATATACGAAGGTTCAATTCCTAGCAGATTAGTTTCTGTAATATTTTACAATAATCTTAATATTTAGAAAAAATATTTATATAACTCCAAAACTTATTTAATTTATATATTCTGTAGGTTCTGATTTAGTATTATATCTCTGATTTTATCAGAATTTATTATATACTTTAGGTATTTATTCTGATTTTCTTACTGCAGAATACATAAAAATTCATATCTAAATTGTAATAAGAAAAAAAATTCTGAAATATTTTCAAAAACTTTTATACTTCAAAATGGTCATTCTGTGAATTTATCAGAATTTTCCCGAATTTATTTGTATTTTTGATATTTTCCCGATTTTTTATTATTTAAAATAATTTGTATAAATTGTTTCACTTGTCATAATTTTGCAAAAATATCCAGAATAATATTTCAGTATATAAATAAAAAAAATTTCAATGTTTATTCCCACAATTGCATTTGTTTAGTATTTTACTAGATTTTTCTTAATAATTTCAAGATTTAATTTCTATAAATCAAAATATTCCTTTTTATCATAAGTTTTCTAAATTTTTGTAACTTATAACTTGTGATTAAGGAACTTAAAATACTTCCAAGGTTGGTTTTGGTGTTTTAATACCAAAACTTAATTATATATGTGTTTTATAACACATATGTAACAAGATTTAAAAATTAATGAACTAGACCTTTTGAGTGGATCTTTGGCTGCTTTAAACCGAGAGGAAAGGCTGTGAAAGTGGTGATGGTTGTGGGTAGTGATACGGTTGGTGATGGTGGTGTGGTTGTTGTTTAGTTGTTGTTGGTTATTGTTGGTTGTTGTTTGGTATTGTTGGTTGGCGATGGTGGTGTGATTGGTAAGTGAAAACCGAGAGATGAGAGGGGTAGAGAGGTGGTGATTGAGTGTGGTGGTGCTGGAGTTGGTTGTGGCTGTTGGTTGTTTGTGTAGGAGGCCCAAATAATTCGAGAGAATGAGAGACGATGATGAGGTTTGGCGGTTATGAGGTTGTTTGCAAATGGCCAAGGATATGTACCTTGCCTTCGGTCCATCGCCCTCCTATGCACGTTCATTATAGCTTGGATGAATCATCCATTATAGGGTTGCTTAGGTGTCCAATTTAGGTGCTAAATGGCGGTTTAGAGAGGCATCCGAGAGGTAGGTTGCAAGATGGCAAGCTAAGGAATGTTATGGTGTGAATGCTATGGTGGACTTTCTAGGGTGATGTGGTGGCAAGCTAGGGTGGTGATAGGTGGCGAGTTAGGGTGGTGTGGTGGCGGTTTGATGGTGTGAAAGTAAGAGTGCCGAGGGGGATCCTTGGGATTGCTATATTCTTTTGTTTTTTGAAATGATGAGGCTTATTTGGACTAGGGTGGCGGTTTAATGGGACACCCGAGATAGAGGTTGTGAGGTGGCAACTATGTGTGAATGTGAGGTGGCTATGGAATGATGGTAATCGGGTGGTATGGTGGTGGTTTCGGGTGAGGGTGGTGGTTTGGTGTTTGATCGACCGTGGGTGTTTTGGGAGGGTGGTTTGGGATGTTTTGTTTTGGTGTTAGTTTAAAGTTTTGAGGGTTTGATTATGTTGGTTTTGATTTACTTTAATATATATATATATATATAGATAGATAGATAGATATACGTAAGTGAACATATATTCATGTCTTTGTATGAATAGAATACACATATATGTACATGTTAAAACATATATGTATACAACCATACAAAAATTCCATATATATATAAGGATGCACACTTAAATTTTCCAGATAAATATATGTATGCAAACATGAGTACGTAAAATTTGGTATATATATACATGTATGTGTGAATTCCAGATATATAAACATACATGTATACGTGAATTTCTAATATGTATGCATGCATGCAAACATGCATACGTACACTCCATAAATATATACATACTAGACATTGTAACGTAAATATAATCGTAATATTAAAATAAAAATTTTAGGGTTGTCACATCGAATGACCTGGGTGTATTTTTTGAAAAATAAATCTGAAGTTCTTGACAAATTTATCATATTTTATAACCTGATTCAAACCCAGTATCAGAGGAACATCCAAATCCTACGATCTAATAATGGGGGAGAATATGTTAACAGCCCTATGCAACAATTTTGCCAATCTAAAGGAATAGTGCACCAAACAACATGTCCACACACACCAGAACAAAATGGTGTGGTTGAACGGAAAAACCGCATCTTGCTAGAAATGACTAGGGCCCTACTTATCGAGTCAAAAGTTCCAAAGTCTTTTTGGCCTAAAGCCCTAGCAACTACCACATACCTCATTAACCGCCTTCCAACCAAAATTTTGAATTTAAAAACCCCACTACAAAATCTGGCTGCACTCACGAAACTACCTACGAGTATGACACTTGAGCCAAAAGTCTTTGGATGCACTGTGTTCGTTCATATACCTAAATCGTATCGAACGAAACTTGACCCTTGTGCCGAAAAATGTGTCTTAGTTGGGTATGGGGTGAATCAAAAAGGGTATAGATGCTACAATCCAAAAACCCGACACATGTTTACCACAATGAACTGCGATTTCCTTGAAACGGAATACTATTACTCCTCCCATCACAGTGGTCAGGGGGAGAACGAATACCTTGACACACTGAGTTGGTTGAAGTATGTTCCGATTCAAGAAGAGAACAGTCATAAGACTAACAATGAGTCACCTGGAAGTCCACCCACACAACCTGAAGACCATAATATCAGTGCCACCAAAGACCCGACCTGATACCCGAGGTAAATATGAGCAATCCCTACTTTACAGATAATATTGCTACTAACAATGAAAGAATAGAACAGTTTGAGCCTGTACAGGAAACAACACAAGAAGCCATACACGAGGACACATCAGAAAGATATGTACTACCCCCAAGAACAAACAGAGGAATTCCACAAAAACGCTATTCACCAGAAAAGGAGTCCAGAGGATCAAAGTATCCCATGGCTAACTTAGCCAAAGGGAACCTATCAAAGGAAGCAAAGGCGTTTGTCTCTGCCCTATATTCAGAAGAAACTCCTACTAGTGTTGAGCAAGCTTTGAACTCTAAAACTTGGAAAGATGCAATGGAAACAGAGATGGAAGCCTTGATGAAAAGCGAGACATGGGAAAAGTGTACTCTTCCCGCAGGAAAGAAACCGGTGGGGTGTCGCTGGCTCTTTACAGTGAAATACAAACCAGACGGAACAGTTGAAAGGTACAACTGTTCCTAGACATAAACTAATCCTATTTTAACAAACTGATAATTACTAATTATTTAAACAAAACGATTTAAATACTAACCTAACTCAAATACTATTTAAATAATCAAATAAATAGACTAATAATTATCTATTTTAACAAACTGATAATTACTAATTATTTAAACAAAACTTTTGGTTTCACTCTTTCATCTCTTTTATTTGTCCAAGTTAACCTCTTTAATTATAAGCATGTCAATATTAGATCCGTCAGTTGTTGCCACTGCGTTTTAATATTTGTAATCTTAACGGGATCTCCGACGCAACGCGCATGGATGTAAATTACCTAGTTAAAATGAAATGTCTGCATAATACAAATTTTTATTATTAAATAAATGTATCGTAATTCTTTAAATTATTAAATGAATGTACTGCAAAAAAAATTTTAGATACCCTTGATTTTTTGGACTAAATCCATCACTTGTCAGGATGACTCAATTCTGAAGAACAAACGTAGAGAGATCGAATATAGTCATATAACGGTACCGATATAACGGTACCGATGTTTTTCCATCTGTATCTATTTTAATTTTCACTGCACCGACACATTATCATTAGCCTATATAACCTACGAGATACCATATTTTAATACACCACTGCTTTAACAAAATATATACCATAATGTAAAGAAAAAAGAATTATACACAACTCACAATTTAGTTTTTTAATTGATGATAAAATAACAGCATATAAACTTTCATTTCTTCTGCTTTTATTTCTTGTTTCTTTTTAGGGAAAATGTTATATAATAGTAACCAAGTTTTAAAAGTGTTCAAATTTAGTCACTTATGTATATTTTTCTCAAATTGAACCACTAAACGATCAAATCGAGTTATCATTAAATTTTATTATGTCAAGAAAGTAATGATGGAGAAGACGTGAGGGTCAGAATTTTCAATATATAAAATTATATTAAAAAATAAAAAAAATATGTTAATTATGAAAAAAATAAAAAAAAGTACGTAAAATTTACATCAACGTTCCCATATTAACATCAAAAGATAGAAAAAAAATATTATCTAATTGAAACCAAAAGTATAACATGCTAAAAAACATGTTAAGACTTTTAATTTATATAAAATATAAAAACTGATGACTTAATTGGAACACTTTTAAAACTTGAGTTACCTAATTGGAACATTTTTTAAAGTTGGTTACTATTTTACAAAAGTTACCCCTTGTTCACATTAGTTTTCTTACCTTTTATAACCTTATAATTATATTAAAAGTTATAATTTTTATTTTTTTCTTTTTTCAGTTAAATAATATTTTTATTCTTTTATTGTTATTTTTTGTCTCCTCAACTCATAACTATTTTTCAAAAAATATTAAAAACATAAATAGGGATGAACAGTTTCTTAACAGACATAGAGATAAACAATAACATTTTTACTTTCCTTCATTTCATATAATATAAGAAACACACTTACAAATATATAAGAAAACGTCGGTGCCAGCCACCGATATTACTAAATATGAAGTATGAATTATAAAATGATAACTTTTATTATTTTTTAAAACTATTTTCTACTCAATTACGATGGCTCTCTTAAACTTCCTCGTATCGTCGCGTCTTTGGCGGTTTCAAATAAAAAAAAATGAAAATAAAGATTCTGTAATGTTTTCAAAAGTTTTCAAGTCTATATTATTGTTCTAAACCCTACATATCACTAACTTTTTACTTTAAATATGTTTCAAGTGATCATATTATTGTAAGTATTTTATACTTTTATATTTAAAGTATTTTTAAACTTATTTCACTTATTTCGACTATTTTTCCCTCAACTATACGCGTAAAGGCTTTTTTTAAGATTATTTTTGTTAGAATCAATAAAAAATTAAAAATCAATGGTATGACTGTTGGTCTTGTAAATGTAGTATGAGAAATTTACATAAACGACGGTTTACTTTAAGTCAAACTTTCTTAAACAACACTTTAACTACACTTTCAATCATAATCACAAATTAATTATGTCCAAATATATTGCACAAATTTATTTAGATGGGCCCCTTGACAAGGAAGGTGGAAGAAACATTCAACAAACAATATTTTTGAAGCACTTAGTTGCTTGATTTACTCTCATTTTGCCCAGGGTTTAGAGAGGGGTCATATCATTTTCACGATCTAATATACACAGTTTTACTATGTACTTTGTGCAGATGATGTTTCCCGAAGTACATGATAATGATATGTATGACAGATCGCGAAGCGATCCGGTCAATCCATTGACCAAGCACAGATTAAGTCGGAGCTAAATCAGACGCTAGGTACAGCCTAAAAATAAGGTTTGTTTATTTTGTTTTTTTCCACCTATGAAATTGGAAAATAAAATCTAAGAAAGGAACATCGAAGAAACCAAATTAAAAAATTATTGTTTCTGATAACTACTTCAAGGAACTTCCAAGTAAATCCCTTTGTAAACTTCTTTCAGTATATATTTATATAGTGTGTGTATGTATGCATCGCACGTTGGTTCTTAATTTCTTTACCAAAATAATCACAATCTAAGTTTATCTCTCGTCTAGCATATATAATGGCATGGGAATCTCCCGAGGATGTGATGCCATGGGTGGGCTTGTATATAGCTGTAGCATCTTTGATATGCACCCTTGCAATGGCCGCAGATGTTGTCCGATCTTTTTGGCAGTGGAAGTTGTGGTTTCCAAACAAATTTTTCACTCTTAATGCTTCTACCATCACAATTATGGCTATAGCATTGAAGCTTCCGGTGGATCTAACCACCAAGATGGATGACGCTGAAGCTCATATCGCAAAGCTGACGGGCTTCCATTTCTTGATCACTATGTTAGCTAATTTTCTCCCTTCTTTAGGGCTTATGAATGATGGAGAACTTCTAACGAACATCATCGCCTTGGGTATCCTTGTGACCACCATCATGGTTAATATATGGATCCAAGTTACCTTGGTGTTCGAGCTTTTCATATTCGACCTTTTATTTTTGTGTTTTCCCTTCTTATGGCCATTTTCTGTCGCTTTGACGGTCTCAACATCTAGAAAAAAGTTAGAACAACGATACAAGGAGTCACAACAAATGGTTTCAAGTCATCAAGAGAAAATGTTTTCCTCCAAAGACCTCAGACGTTATGTTAAAAGGTATTGGATGATGACCGAAACTCGTAACCCTCAATTTGTAATTGCTTGCTCACCGGTTTCTTCAGCTTTTGGGGTTATATGTGCATACCTTGCTTTGGACTCAATTTCGTATTTTCTAACCCGTATAGGTGACAAGAAAATGAGTACTTCAGAGTATAACTGGTCAATCAAAATATTTTTTATCATCCAGTCACTTGGGATTGTAGTGGGTTGTATTGCACCGGTATTTAGATGTATAACATCTATCGGTCATTACAATCTCTCAAAGAAATGGAATAAAAACCAGTTAAATGTGTTTCAAGTTGAAAAACACTGGATTCAAACACTTCAACAGTGGAAACGTAGTCATGTCCATTCATATATCCCCGGCCGCCATTGCAAAATGGTTTTCCATGACATAAAAAAATCTTTTTTGAACTTTTGTATAATACTTCATATCATGGTATTGGTTATATGTAAAACAATCTCTCTCACTCCGAAAACTTTTTTTTATCATCATTTCTTGTTGTTGGTATTTCTTCAAGTTAGTTTTGAAAAGTTTTAAAATGATAACCAAGGCATCTAATAGCAACTTGAACTCGGAAATAGAAGAATATACAAGGTATGTAGTACAAATTGAAGAGGAGGCGAAACTTTCGAATAGAATACTAAGAAATACGCTCCACTCTATAACTCAACTCCTTAACGAGTCTGAAAAGAAAGAGCCATGTAACCTCATGATGCTTTTAGAGAAGTCTTCAGGATTCAATGGGATAACAGAGTTTGATAATGATCAAACACCACCTTTATATTCGGAAGAAACCCACTATTGTTGGAGCCTTGTAATAGTAACATTAACATCAATTGTCATTGCACTTCCAAACATTGAAAATGATCATTTTGAAGGACTACTTTCTAGCATAGGGGAAGGCCTCCAAATTGTAAGACATGTTGAAGAATGTCTTGACACAAATGGTAATTCGGTAAAGGCAAGAAAAGCAGCAAGACATGGGTGGACAGAAGTCAAAGTATACCGCACATGGTTACGAATCAAACTTCAACAAAAGACTTGTAAGGGGAAAAATTCAAAGGAGATTCTTAGATGGTTGGGTGACGAAGCAGCAAAAATTGTGATACAATTTAAAAGCAGCAAAATGG
>BJCO01816493.1:0-26694 GCA_018326465.1 Flaveria floridana | reverse complement strand
GGAGATTGTAGAAGACTAATCAAGGCTCGGCAAAACAAACTGTGCGAAATCCTGATCTGTGCGAAAAGAAGAAGTCACACGAGAAGCAGACTATGCGAGAGCATGTTTCCACGCGAGAGAAGCTTCCACGCGAAAGACAAAGCCGCGTGACAGATTGATCCACGCGAAAAGCATCTCGCGCGAGAACTCAATGTTTAGTATAAATAGCTTAGTTTCGTTTTGTAATTAAGCTTTCGTTCATTTATCATTTTGTACTGTGCGAAATCGCACAAGACCTTTTATAGGTTTCTGTTTTTCAATCAAATATCATCTTTTGTGATCCAATTCAATCTTCTTCTACTCCAATCTTGTTTATATTCCGCGTTCACAAGATTGAGATCATGTGTTATAGATTTCTTGGGAGTTTTTCAAGGTCTTACAAGCAAAACTGTTGATCATGCAGCGAAATTAGCAGCGAAATTAGGCAGAAATTAACTCCTTTGAGTGTTAACTTATCTGCAGGCTATGTAGTGTGAAGCTGCTCATCGAGTCAAGGTGAGTTCTAGAACCCCACTTCTTACACGTTTTAACTGATTATGGGGCTGGAAATGTATGTATGAACGTTTTTATTAAATGAGTATGTATACCCATATGAATGTATGAATGTGAATGTGGTTGGTTTTGATTCGGGTAATTAGGGTGTTATAATCATGTTATAAATGTGTTTTTGAGGCTTAGGATGTTAACACTAAGCTTAGAATATGTTAGAATTAGAATTGGAACAGAATTATGATGATGGTAGTTAAAGTTAGTTGTCATGCGCCTAAGTCCCATGCGCATGAAACTCATGCGCCCAAATAGTATCCATGCTCCTAGAATTAGGCTGAATTTGACTAAGTGTCACATGCGCCTAATTGTTCCCATACGCCCAGAAGGCCATGCGCCTAAGACTTAGAATTATTTTCTTAATTTTGGGAAAAATGTAAAGTGTAGGCTTGACTTGGGATGTTCCCGGGGGTGATGTAAGTTGACTTTTGGTTATGGATGATGGATGACATGTCATGTATGATGATGTGGGATGATGTTAAGCTTATGTGTGATTTGTTCTTATATTTCTTATGTTATGATAGAGTGATGTGTGACTTTACATGGTATGTTTATAACCATAAACGTAAAGTATTATCATTAATGAAAGAGGTCAGATTAATGATAGCAAAAGTGGAACATAAAGAATGAAAGAACGTAAAGGCTTGCAAGAAGAAAGAAAGAAAGAAGGATTACAAGTCTTTATGAGTTGATAGCTCAACTATGTGTTTTATATCATGCGATTTCAACCCATTCACACACAGGGGGATCAGTCTAGGTGACTGAACCCATAGTACGAAACGAGATCCTTGTCATTCGACCTTGGGCTTTGTGCCAATTAGAAATAAGGCTTCGTGCCCGGAATGGTAGTTTTGGACCACGGACTTTGTGCCAACTAGTAACGGGGCTTTGTGTCTAGAATGGTGGCTTCCGGACATGGGCTTTGTGCCAATCAGTAAAGGAGCTTCATGCTCGAAATGGTCGCAATAGGGGAAAAGCATGACAGGATCTAGAATTAGTATGAAACAAGCGAGATGATAAAGTATGAAATGAACGAAGTGATAAAGTATGAAATGAGCGTTAACGAAAGATAGTGATAAGTACGAGATGAACGTTAATGAAAGATAATAATAAAGCATGAAACGGGATCTTTGTCATTCGACCTCAGAGATTGTGGCTGCGTGCCATGATAAGGGTAAAGCTTGACAGGATCTAGAACTAGTGAAAGAAAAAAAGATAAAGTACGAAATGAATGATAAAGATAACGTAAAAAACGAATGAAAATGTGAGATAATGAACAAAACGTACGATGTGTGATCACATGTGATAGTAAAGAAAATGTTTTAACGAATGGAAGGTAATGTATATTTTTATAAAACTAGAGCTCACTCAGCAACGCTGACTTTTATGTATTTTCCAGTTGGCAGGTAAAAGTTGCTGAGGATGGAACAGGGGCAACTACTTGGATTATTTTGGATGGCATCCATTTCATGTAAATGATGCTTTTGTGATGTAATGCAATGAATGATATTTTGCAACAATGTTGTATTATTTTTGGCAAAGTAGTTATTAATACATGAAATGATTTTAGTTAAATGATTCCGCTGCAATGTTTTAAATAAATGTGTGATTTATGCGCGATGAATGACCAACTGTGAGGTACCCCGGAACGTGTCCTTACAAGTTGGTATCAGAGCCAAAGCTTAAGAGAATTGGGTAACTATTTTCTAAAACCTAAAGTTAAACTGAAAATGGGATGGAAGGGGAAGGGATGCCAGACCAAGTAGCTACGTGTCATCAGGTATGTTCGTTAATGATAACCTGTATTATGTGTGCATGTTATGTGATTTATGTGCCTTTAGTAGATTTAGATACTGATGTAGTCAGGATAGGAAATGCTTGGGGTGTGAAAAGTAAAGTAAGTGGCTAATCACAAATGGTCACTGTAATTAGGGACTTACTATACTTGACATAAACTGAGCTATTACCTTGAATGACCGTGTTAGTGTTTAAATCTTATAGTGATTAGAGTATGGCTGGAGGTAGATCATCTAAGGCCTCTAGAGGTGGAGCACATGGAGGACTGGTGATGAACCGCATGTTACTAGAAATAAGGCTAAGACTAGTGAGAGGGCACGAGAAGAGCCCAAGACGCATCACCAGGAAGGTGGTGATGAGAGTGCGAACTTAAGAGCCTCGGTGAAAGAGGAGGTGGTAGAGGAAGTGCATTAAGTCATGTAGACGATCCTGCCATCTGTAGTGACTGAGGTGATCAAGGCGGTAAGAGAGGACGAGAAGAAAGAGAGGAGAAGGACCACAAGAAGGGAAGAGAGGGAACAATCAGAGACCGATCCGATTGTCTCGAGTGAGGAGGAGGAGGAAGAAGCAATGCAGGAAACTGCATGAGGTTGTAACTATGGGACATTCCAAAGATGCAAGCCCCCTACCTTTGATGGTAATGGCACTGCTACTGTACTCACCAATAGGTGAGAGAAATGGAGGCTATACTTAATATCAGCGAGTCCCGGGAGGATCAGAAGGTTAAGTTTGCTGCCCACTCATTTATGGACTCAGCTTTGTGCTGGTGGGACAATATTGTCCAAGCTAAGGGTAGTAGAGTGATTAGAAGAATGAGGTGGAGTGAGTTGAAGAAGATGGTGATCAAGGAATTTTGTCCTCACAGGGAACTTGACAAGGTTGAGAGGGAGTTCCTACAGTTGGAAGCGAGAACCATGACACACCAACAATACACCACCAAATTCAACGAGATGGCACGACTGGTGACGGATCAGGTGACACCTATGTCACGAAAGATTAAGAGGTATGTTTAGGGTTTATCGACGGATATCCGCAGGCACATGATCGCCGCCCGACCGAGTACGTTCAAGTCAGGGGTTGATTTTGCCGGAGAGCTCTATGATGAGCGAGAGGTGGTGGTAGCTGAGGTGAGCGGGAAAGGTGGTGGTGACCGGAATTGGAATGGGAAATGGTTGGGACGTGGCGAGGCCACTCCAAACAATAAGGTTACGAGGGTGGATGACCGACGTGTGGTCACACCCGGTGCGGGGTCAAAGAGATGTGGTAAATGCGGGAAGGAGCATTCGGGAGAGTGTAAGTTAGGATGGAACGTGTGTTTCAAATGTGGGAAGCCCGGTCACGTGGCGAAAGAGTGTGGGGTGATAAGTTGTTATAACTGCAATGAGGAGGGTCATATAAGCCAGGATTGCAAGAAGCCAAGGGCTGAGAGTTTTGGAGGAAAGAAGAAGGCTGGAATTGAAATGCAGAGGGAAAGCGCCATAGGTTTCACAATGACCAGGGAGGAGGCTAGGACGGACCTAGATATGGTGTTAGATACGTTTCTAGTAAACCAAACTCTTGCTTCTGTATTATTTGATTCTGGTGCTAGTAGGAGTTTTATTTCTGCTACTTTCTATGCTAATTTTCCTGTCAGTATTAGATGTATCGATGAGCCCTTCGATGTAGAAACTGCCATAGGTAAGTCTACCAGGATTTCTGACTTGATTGATGGTTGTGATATAGAACTAGAAGGTCATAACTTTCCTGCTAGACTATTTGTGATGACATTAGGCGGGTTTCATGTAGTCCTAGGAATGGATTGGTTAGCGGACTACGAGGCGAACATTATGTGTTGCAAGAAGATGATTAGACTGACAGTGCCTGACGGGAGTTCGGTGACGATATACGGTGATCGAGTTACGATGATTCCGAAGGTGATTTCGATAGCGGTGGCGGGAAAGTGCATGAGGCGTGGATGTAGTGCCTATTGGGCCTACGTGAAGGATGTGAACACATCAACACCATAATTGTCCGATATACCGGTGGTGTGTGACTTTCCCGATGTGTTCCAAGAGGATTTATCAGGTGTGCCACCGGATCGTGAAATTGAATTTCAGATTGACTTGGTATCAGGGATTTATTCATCAATAAGACTGTAAGTCGCCATGGTGTACCGGTTTTCTATTGTGTCTGATCGTGACACTCGGTTTACATCCAAGTTTAGGAAGAGATTTCACGATGCTATGAGGACGAGGTTACATATCAGCACGACTTATCATCCCCAGACAGATGGTTAGTCAGAAAGGACCATTCAGACGCTGGAAGATATGCTTCGGGCATGCGTTATTGATTTTGGAGGAAATTGGGATGACCACTTACCATTAGTCAAGTTCTCATATAACAATAGCTACCATGCAAGCATTGGCATGCCTCCTTATGAGATGCTATACGGTAGGAGATGTAGAACGCCAACTTGTTGGGAGGATATTGGCCATAAAGAGTTAGGGAGTGTCGAGGTAATCGAGGCTACAACTGAAAAGATAGAAAGGATCAAGGCCTTTATGAAGGCAGCTAAGGATAGGCAAAAGTCGTATGCTGACAAATGACGTAGACCGATTGAGTTCTAGGTGGTTGATAGGGTTATGTTAAAAGTCTAACCTTGGAAGGGCATTATTCGGTTTAGGAAGCGGGGCAAGTTGAGCCCGATACATAGGGCCTTTTCGAATCATTGCTCGAGTAGTAGAGGTGGACTATAGGTTGGAGTTGCCCAGTGAGCTAAGCGAAATTCATCCGACATTCCATGTATCTCACTTAAGAAAGTGCTTAGCCGACGAGGATATGGTGGTGCCACTAGAGGATATTGAAGTGGACGAACGACTCAATTATGTGGAGAAAGAAGTGATGATCATCGATCGCAAGGAGAAGAGGATAAAGAATAAGGTGGTTCCCTTGGTCCGAGTACAGTGGAAGCACAGAAAGGGATCAGAGTCCACTTGGGAAGTTGAGGAGGAGATGAGGCAGCATTACCCTCAACTATTTAGCGACTAATAGGTTTCTAGGACGAAACCTAAATAAGGGGGTGGACTTGTAAAGCCCGAAATAAAGTCGAAACGAGCCAATTAATAATAATGGGCTTAGCCGGATTATTTAAAGAAAATATGTGGGAAATGGAGAATGGACCGAGTATACCTCTCGGGTTATGTGTTCGGCGAGTTTATGATCCAGGGAACGCCTGACATATATAAACGGATCAGCTTGGGCCACTCTCATTTGCAACTCAACACCAACTTCTAGAGCGAGAGTGTAGAGAGAGAAAGCAAGGGATTGAAGATCAGTGTTCGTGGACATCCAAACAACAAGAAAAGACCAAGAATCTAGGTAAGGAACATCGTTTAATCGTTTCTTTGAGGGTAAACCCGGATTCTAGGGCTTGGAGCTTTTGAAAGTGGAAAAGAATCACCCAAAACTCATGTTTTTGTGTAGGAAAACATGTAAGAAGTTAAGATATAGCTTATTGGGTGATAAACCAAGGTTTTGGGTGTAAAAGATTGAAGTTTTGGGTCAAAAATGGGTTGGTTTGTAATTTCAGCCTGTTCTGCGAAACTGGGTGCTCATCCAGCGAAATTATGTTGTCATGCAGTGAAACTATGAAGACTTTCTACGAAACTGTAGTTTCGCAGATAGTTTCACAGACATGGTTTCCAACGAAAGTTGGGCAAAACTGGCAGCGAATATGCCAGCGGAACCGCTGGCGAAACTAGTAGCAAAACTGTTGGCGAAACTAGCAGCGAAACTGCTGGCGAAACTAGCAACGAAACTGCTGGCGAAATAGTAGCAAAACTGCAGCCAAAACTAGCAATGAAACTGTTGCTCATGCAGCAAAATTAGCAGTGAAATTAGGCAGAAAATAACTCCTTTGAGTGTTAACTTATCTGCAGGCTGTGTAGTGTGGCCCTTGCTTAGAAAGCTTGATTGAGAAGCTGCTCATCGAGTCCAGGTGAGTTATAGAACCCCACTTTTTACGCGTTTTAACTGTTTTTGGGGCTGGAAATGCATGTATGACTGTTTTTATTAAATGAGTATGTATACTTTATGAATGTATGAATATGAATATGGTTGGGTTTTGATTCGGGTAATTAGATTGTTATAATCATGTTATAAATGTGTTTCTGAGGCCTAGGATGTTAACACTAAGCTTAGAACATGTTAGAATTAGAATTGGAACAAAATTATGATGATGGTAGTTAAAGTTAGTTGTCATGCGCCTAAGTCCCATGCGCCTGACACTCGTGCGCCCAAATAGTATCCATGCGCCTAGAATTAGGCTGAATTTGACTAAGTGTCCCATGCGCCTAAGTGTTCCCATACGCCCAGAAGGCCATGCGCCTGCATAGTGCTCATGTGCCTAAGACTTAGAATTATTTTATGAATTTTGGGAAAAATGAAAAGTGTAGGCTTGACTTGGGATGTTCCCCGGGGTGATGTAAGTTAACTTTTGGTTACGGATGATGGATGATATGTCATGTATGATGATGTGGGATGATGTTAATGTTAGGACTGTGTACGTACGGAGTACTAACTGATAATGCGTGAAACCAGATCAAATAGTGCGGAATCCTATTTGATTGGCGATCCAATCTGTGAGAATGTTACTTTGATCGATATTAAAATAGATTATACGTTAAGAATGAGTAGAAATTGATCAAGAATAAACTATGAAGTTGGAATAATGAACAGGGAAGCTCTGGACGGCTAGGGTGCACAAGTATTCGAAGGGTTTTTCAATTGTTACATTTTTTCACGAATTAAGTGGTATTTATAGGTTTCATAACTTCAGTAGTGCGACTGAGCCATTAGCATGGTTCAGTCATGCGACTGAATCATGCGATTGAGTCATATGCATGACTGAAGGTTCAGTCGTGCAACTGAGTCAGTCTTATGTTTCAATCGTACGACTGATCCAGTCTCCTGGTTCAGTCGTGCGACTGGTCCATAAGCATGATGAATTCATGCGTATGGTCCATTAGCATGGGCCATTAGCATGAATTATCAAACAACATCAAACCTATATAGTTAGTTCATACATGTGTAACACATTTAATATAATGAAATCATGTCATAATCAAAATATAAATCAAACATCACAATGCACTTTATATAATTCATTCAACCATTACATCAATTACACATGTGTAAGACATGAAAGACATTTACATTTAAGCTCATAAACTAGGTACATTAACATGTATCAACAGTTAAGCTTATGTATGATTTGTTCTTATGTTCCTTATGTTATGATAGATTGGTGTGTGACTTTACATGGTATGTTTATAACCATAAACGTAAAGTATTATCATTAATGAAGGAGGTAAGATTAATGATAGCAAAACTGGAACATAAAGAATGAAAGAAAGTAAATGCTTGCAAGCAGAAAGAAAGACAGAAGGATTACAACTCTTTGCGAGTTGATAGCTCAACTGTGTGTTTTATAACGTGCGATTTTAACCCATGAGGGTTCACACATAGGGGGGTCAGTCTAGGTGACTGAACCCATAGTACGAAACAAGATTCTTGTTATTGAACCCCAGGCTTTGTGCCAATTAGAAATGAGGCTTCGTGCTCGGAATGGTGGTTTCAGACCACAAGCTTTGTGCCAACTAGTAACGGGGCTTTATGCCTAGAATGGTGGCTTCAGGCCACGGGCTTCGTGCCAATCAGTAAAGGAGCTTCGTGCTCGGAATGGCAGTTTCGGACCGCGATGGGGGAAAAGCCTGACAGGATCTAGAATTAGTACGGAACGAGTGAGATGATAAAGTATGAAACAAACGAAGTGATAAAGTATGAAATGAACGTTAACGAAAGATAGTGATAAAGTAAGAGATGAACGTCAATGAAAGATAATAATAAAGTACGAAACGGGATCTTTTTCATTCGACCTCAGAGATTGTGGCTGTGTGCCATGATGAGGGTAAAGCTTGACAGGATCTAGAACTAGTGAAAGAAAAAAGATAAAGTACGAAATGAACGATAAAGATAACATACGAAACGAACGAACATGTGAGATAATGAACAAAACGTACGATGTGTGATCACAAGCGATGGTAAAGAAAATGTTTTAACGAACGGAAGATAATGTATATTTTATAAAACTAGAACTCACTCAGCAACGCTGACTTTTATGTATTTTCCAGTTGGCAGGTAAAAGTTGCTAAGGATGGCACAGGGGTAGCTACTTGGATTATTTTGGATGGCATCCATTTCATGTAAATGATGCTTTTGTGATGTAATGCAACGAATGATATTTTGTAACAGTGTTGTATTAATATATGAAATGATTTTAGTTAAATGATTCCCCTGTAATGTTTCAAATAAATGTGTGATTTATGCACGATGAATGACCAACTGTGAAGTGCCTGGGAACAGGGCCTTACACCTCAACTGTGAGCCCACTGTAAAGTTAAGAATGTGCTAGACATATATGTGGAACATGTAATACTCTAAGGAATCCAAGTTAGCAAGTAAGTTTGTGTAAACAGACTGAGAGTACTTTCTAACTTGATCCCTTAGACCATCCCATGGACTATATAGGATAGGTCTTCTAGAATTTGATCCCATCCTCTATGTCTGTTTGATAAAGAGTGGATTATAACATATGGAGGAGGTATTTCCATTAGAAAGAGACCTTACTCTTCTTGAATTTCATCAATGAGTAGTCTCCTTCGTAGCCCATCAGCTGGAATGATCCATTAACAGCTTCTTTGGGAAAGTAAGCTTGCCTTTTTCATCATCCAGCCTCACAGGATTCTTTATGGTGGCTCGTGTGATGAAAACAGTCCCTTCTCACCATCCAAGATAACCTCTTAGCAGGTCCTCCAGAACTCAAGCAGTTGATCTTCGTATAGTGGTGGGTATATTGTTAGTACAATGAGGTAGGATGAGTGAGAAAGGTAGCTGCATATCCCTGAGAAACTAGGGTCTCTTTCAGATGACAACAGGAAACCTGATTGTGTTGCCTGTGTAAGTGCATGGAAAAGTCTAGCTGGTTTTGGGGCAAGCTGATTGTGTTGCCTGTGTAAGTGCATGGAAAAGTCTAGCTGGTTTTGGGGTTCAGGGTTAGACATTTTACGAAGCTTGAGTGAGAAAGAGTGGAAGAACAACAAGGTTTGTTGGTGAATTTTGGGTTGGAAGTTTGAAGATGAAGAGGATGAAGAAAGAGGGGGAACTGTTATAAAGGCTATATATATGCTTGGATGTGAGACAAAGTTAATGCAAAAATATAAACATTGAAATCCGAATGTCGGTCTCATCTCTGAAAAAGTGCCCAAAACGGTAGTTATCTTGAAAGTTGAAAATCTTCCAAAGCTAACTCATCGTTGGAAGTTTTGAGAAAAAAATCCGAACCCAATTTCACTTTAGAAGATATTCCTTAGTTTGATAAGAATTGATTTGGAAGAAAAATACTTAGAGTAATTTTGCTTACGAGACATATTTGATTTTGAAAGATATTAAACTTCTGAAGTTTTATTCAAAGGGTGAATAAAGTTTTCGAAACTTAAATTGCTTTCGAAAGAATATTATCCTCCAAAACATATAAGTACTTAGAATCATATTTAGCTTTGGAACAGATATTAGAGTTACTTTCAAGGCTACATCTCTTGGTATGTAGTTATTAGTTTTGAAGATATAACATTCTTCCGAAGTCAATTTACTGTCTTCTGAGAGAAAATCTATCCATCACTCTTAAAACTCTAAGGAATATTTTTTGAAAAAGTTTTCTTCCAAGATAGACATGGCTTATATGAGTGATAATTTAGACAACGTAAAAGACACAAGTATTGGAAAAAAATTTAAAGTTAATTTAAGAAAATCTACTCAAAGTTAATCAGCCCAATAATTGATACAACATATTTAAATCTCTATTCATTAAAAGCTTTTATGAATAGATCATCATATTGTTCATTTTTCTTAACTTAGACCAGTTTTATCAATCCTTTTTAAAAAATATCTTTGATCAAATTATCCCAGATATTGATGTGCTTTGTCTTTGAGTGTTGCACAGGATTTTCTGTGATAGAGATTGCACTGTTGTTGTATATGTGGGTAGGAATCTTCTTGAAGTTGAATACATAGTAGAGCATTTGATTCTGAATCCAAAGCACTTGAGCACAGCAGCTTGCAGCAGTAATGTATTAAGCTTTAGCAGTTGGTGCAGATACATAGACTTGCTTCTTGTATTGCCATGAACCTATCCTCCCACCAAGGAATTGGCATCCCTCTTATGTAGACATTCAGTCATGTTGTAGCCACCATAGTCAATATCTGTATAAGCATACAGATTAAAGTTAGAATTCATTGGATACCAAAGGCTTAGTTTGGGAGCTCCTTTGAGAAATCTAAGAATCCTCTTGATAGCAACCAGGTGTGAAATCTTGGAGTTGGCTTGATATATTGCACAAATTGTAAGGTTTACAATTAATGGCTGATGCAACCAAAGCAACCAAAGTGCTTCCAACCGCATTGTTGGGTCTGATGAGGCTGGTGCAACCAAAACCCAATACTTAGCTTTATTTTGGTACATCTACAATAGACTTCCGAAGACAATGCTGCATTTCCAAAGTCAAGTCAAAAGTCTTCAGAAGCCAAGAAAGAAGAACTTCCGAAGAGAGTTACTCTTCGAAAGTACCATGAAGACCAAGACAAGAAGCAACTGATTCTGAAGTAGTTGTTTCTTCCGAAGCCAAAGTGACTTCGGAAGACTTCATGTCTTCCGAAGTACACTTACTTTCAGAAGAACCAATTATGACTAGTAGACAAAAGTAAGGTACCCGTCAGTATAGTCAACTACTTTACTGACAGACTGCATGGAGCTTCTCCATGCGGGTATGTTTGACCTTACTTTATCCACTGTTCATCCATCTTAGATTAGTACAGTTACCATACTTAGTTGGTGACAAAAGGTAAGTCATAGACTTGTCATGACTACCTAATACTAGGATAATACTTTATCTTAGTTAACATACTTCTAGCAACTGTAGTATTTTGTCTAGTTTTATTTTCCAGCTGGTTTTCCAAGTATAACTGGCTGTAGATATTAGTATATATACTTCTGATTGCAAGCTCATTAGATGAGGTGCTAAGACAGAGTCTTGCAATTGGTATCAGAGCATCCAGTCCCTTGATTGTGAGATATTACCATCCCAAATCATCTTGACTCTTCACGCATGCATGAAGTGCAACGTATAATTACTTCGGAAGATTTACACAACTCAGAGAAAATATTCTAAGTGTAAAATCTTCCAAAGCCAAAGACCAAATCTTCTGAACCCAAAGATGAAGTCTTCCAAAGAATCAAAGAATAAGTCTTCCGAAGCCAAAAGACTGAAGATGATTTCTTCCGAAGACAGAGAAGACATGCTTTCTCTGATCACATAATGACAAAAAGCTAAATAACTTTCCACTTCTACACTGAAGACTTACCAACTTGTATAAGTTGCTAAAAAGGTCCATGCTTTTGTCAACTGTAGATTATGGTCTATATTATGTAACTTTCTACTTTGTACCTTTTATCATTTTTGTAATATATTAGGATGTGAGCTATGGTATGTCATAGTCACAAATCAAAAGACAATCTGCCTTTTGACAATACATTGATCTTGTTGTCTAGATTAGTGTTTTCGGCTGGCTTTCAAAGCATAGCCGGCTGTAGGATGTAGTATAAAGTATCTCAGGTTCTTGTATTTATTCTTATGCTTTTTAACACTTGTAATAGAACTTGAGAGCAATATACAACATTCTTGAAAACCATACTTATCTTGTTCTTGTTCTTTGTTCTGTTTCATTACTTACCTGTGTTCTTAGTATCATTCAATTAAACATGGTTCCCTATTTAATCTGTTAAGTGTTCTAACACTCTCCTCATTATGAAATTGATTGTCTTGACCATCCCTTAAACGGTTCTGCAATTGGTATAAGAGCATCTAAGGCTCTTGATTGTAAGATCTCACCATCTTAAATCCCTTCAGTATCATAAATCATTGAATAACTCAAATGACAGCTCTTATAAAGGCTTATATGGAAACTGGTACTATGATAAAGTCTCCACTTATCACTCCTGATGACTTTAATACTTGGTGCTAAAGAATAGAAGGCTTCATCAAGTCTCAAGACAGTAGGATATGGGGATCTGTTGTCTCTGGACCTCATGTACCATGCACCTCTTCGGCTGCTACTAGAGGTGGTATGATACCAAAGGAAGTGGGTGACTACTCTAAGGAAGACTGGAAGAAGATTGATGTAGATCAGAAAGCCATGACCGCACTCCAAATTGCTCAACCAAACTCTATCTATAGAGGCTTAAAGAAGTGAAAAACTTCTAGGCAACTATGGATGCATTGAAGCTGATGTTTGAGGGGTCCAATGAAGCTAAAGAAAACAAGAAATACCTCTTGAAAAAGCAGTTTGAAAACTTCACCTTCAAAACACGTGAAACCATAACTCAACAATACTTCAGGTATGTTGAGATTGTGGATACTCTAATGGATGTTGGAGTAACTCTTGAGAATAGGGACATTGAGAGGAAGTTCATGTCCTCTCTTCCCAGACAATGAACCCACTATTATATGGTCATTAAGAGGACTGAAAAACTCAAGACCCTTACTCTCATTGAGTTGTATGGTATAATTTATAGATCAGATGAGATCTAACCTTGACTCTTTAAACATCTTAAAAGCTGATTTTAAAAGAGCTGAAAATGATTATAAACTTACAATAGAAGATTTAGAGAAAACCATTTTAACTCTTAAGCATGAACACACCAAGTACAGGACTCAAATCAAAGATCTTATCACTAAGTTAACTGAATGTCAGGCTGAGCTTGTGATTAGTAAAGCCAGGGTAGAAAAATGTGTTTTTTAAGAAGAGACCTTCAAAAACATTATATCCTCATCTTTGCATGAAAAAGTATGTTATCCGAACAAGCAGGGATTAGGATCTACTGAGATAGCTCCTCCACACACTCTACTATCTGTAACATCTCCAAGGTGTGGAAGTTGTCAACATGAGCTTCCCCTCATAGACCCCACTCAAAAAGAGAATGAAAAGGAGATAGTGAAGAATGGATCTGAGATAAGTGAAGAAGATCATCCTAAGAAGGGTCACTATTCTCCTAAGGAGAGGAAAGAACCAGGGATGACAAAGTCAAAGAGGAAGAACTTGATCAGAGCAGCTAAGAGAAGAGCAAAGAAGGCTCCAGAGATTAAGGCCACTTTTAACTCCAAACAGAAACAAGTCTTTATCTCTGTAGGATTTGAAGTGGTAAAGGCTGAGGACTCAACTATGAACTCTAGTACCAGGAGTTCTAATTCATGTCCAACTCATCTCTACAAAGAAAAGAAGGTTCATCAGTTGTGTACCACTACTAAACAGTCTGAACCATCCAGTTCCAAGAGCAAGCCTCACCCTAAGAAGTTTGTTGCATCAACTGAGAAGATGAAGATGGAAAGGGGAAGTGATCAACCTCAGCCTTATACTCATAAGAAGACTCTCAGAAGAAATACAATTGATTGCATCATGTGTGATAGTACTTCTCATCTTGCTAAGGACTGCATCTACAACCCTAAAAGTACTACCCACATGACCTAGAAGAATAGTTCTAAGAAAAAGAAGAAGAAGATAGCTTCAGAAGGAAAATATCTTCATTTTGAAAGCTCCAAATTGAAAAAGAAGACAAGTGAGAACTTTCTTTCAGAAGAAAATTTAGTCTCAAAAGAAATGAATGCTTCCGAAGCACTGAAGCTCGTTGCAGTGAAGGCAAGATCTTTCAAAGGTTTAGTCTCCAAAACTTCCAAAGTTGTTAAAACTTCCAAAGTATTGAAGGTCAAGTCTAATCTTCCAAAGATGGTATGGAAGATAAAGGAAGACCATGTGACTGAAAGTTCCTCTTTAACAAGAGCGAATGATCCTTAAAGTCTAAACATACGATCAATCACTATTGCATTGTCTTTAGTCTACTTTGACAAACCTCAGACAAATGAGGCTTAGGTTTCCAAATGTAACTAACCATCTCTCTTTGTGCAGGAACATCTAAAGACTAAGGAAAATGTATGGATCAGTGATATTAGTTGTTCAAGACACATAACAGGCAATGGCTCTTTGATTCAAAACTTTAAGAAAACTGATGGAAGGCCAATTGCTTTTGAAGGAGACGCAGGTGGTTACATTAATAGAAGTGGCAGGGTCATAAATGGTAAGCTTAGCATGAAAAGGTAAACTTTGTCAAGGAGTTTGGGTATAATTTACTAAGTGTATCCCAATTCTATGATCAAAGACACAACATGCTCTTCACTGAGAATGAGTGCATTGTTCTCAAGCCCAGTTTGGTCATTTCTGAAGAGCATATCCTGCTCAGGGCCCCCAGGAAAGGGACCATGTACAAGATGGATTTGCAGGAAACATCCCCTTCAAAAGAAGTTTCTTGTTTTCTATCTAAAGCTAATAGTGATAAGTCTTGCCTTTGGCGAGAAATAATGTTCCATGTAAACTTTAAGTACATGAATAAATTAATTAAGAATGATTTGGTAACTAGAATGCCAAAGAAAGAGTTTACAAGTAATAATCACTGTGTTGCATGCCTGAAAGGGAAGCAACACAAGGTGTCTCACAAGCTAAAGGAAAAGAACTCTATCACTGCTCCCCTACACTTATTACACATGGATATATTTGGCCCCACTAGTGTAATGAGTCTAGGAAGGACCTCATACTGTTTGGTGATCATAGATGATTTCACAAGATTCACTTTGGTTTTCTTCCTTAGAAACAAGGTTGAGACTCCTGAGATCTTAAAGAACATCATTCTGAAAATTGAGAATCAATGTAATCACAAGGTCAAGACCATAAGATGTGACCAAGGAACTTAATCCAAGAACCAAATTCTTCGCACATTTTGTGATGAAAAGGGTATTACAAGAGAATATAGTGCTCCCAGGACTCCTCAGCACAATGGTGTTGCTGAAAGGAGAAACATGACACTTATTGAAGCTGCAAGAACCATGTTGTCTGACTCTAAACTACCTGCTATGTGCAAAATAGAGTTTTAGTAATTATGACTTATGGTAAGACACCTTATATGTTGTGGCATAAAAGGACACCTTTTATTGGTTTTCTCAGGTTATTTTGGATGTCTTTGCACCATCTTGAATAACAAAGATCAAGTAGACAAATTTTGCTGAGAAATCAGATGATAGATACTTTGTTGGATACTCTTTCCAAGCTTAGGCTTATAGAGTATACAATCTTAGAAATAGATTAGTTGAAGAGTCAGCCAATGTGACTTTCAATGAGCACACACCTAGTATGAAAGGAACTGGTCCTGGTTGGCGGTTTGATCTTGATTTAGTTACCAACTGTTTTATCAAATCTTATAAGAATGTTTTAGGATCTACAATTAACTTATTAACAGGAGATCCTGATCTAAGATTTGAGCTACGAAGACCAAGAAGGAACACTACTTCAGCTCTAGTGGTAACTAACCCTGCAGATGGAGTTCCTATCAGCACAACCATGACAAAATCAGTTGATACATCTTAGGTGCCTACAAATTCCAGCTCAATGGCACAGAACTCAAACGAAGGAGCTTCAAATGTAAATGGTGGTTGTGACAGTGATCAAGAATTTCTTCATGCTAATAACCACTCTAGAAGACAACATCAATGATGTTACACACTCATTAGATCAAGCTTCTCTTGATAAGTGTGTTGATGTGGGGGTGACACTTCAATGCAGATCCAAAATTCATAAATTTGGATCTGTCTAATCAACTTGCTATGATTCCTCAACTTAGGATCTATAAGCCACACCCCACCACAAACATCATTGGAAATGTTGACATAGTGGTGAGAACAAGAGGACAAACCCATGACAAAAATGTTTGTCTATACTTTTGTTTCTTGTCCCAGATAGAGCCAAAGAAGGTTGATGAGCTTTTGAAGGATGGAAGTTTGATTGAAGCAAAGCAGGAGGAGTCGCTTCAATTGAAAAGGAAAAAGGTTTGGAACCTATGTCCTCTTTCTCAACGGAAGATCACTCTGGGTACCAAATGAGTTTTTAGGAAAAAGAAGGATGATAGAGGACTTGTCATCAAGAACAAGCGAGACTAGTTGTTCAAGGTACACAAAATAAGAAGGGATAGACTACATAGATGTTTTTACTTTATTAGCAAGACTTGAAGCTGTTAGGATGTTTCTTGCTTTTACTGCATCTAAGGATTTCAAAGTCTACCAACTTGATGTCAAGTGTGCTTTTCTATATGGGGTGATTGATGAGGAGGTGTATGTCAAACAACCACCTGGCTTTGTAGACCCAGATCATCCTGATTATGTTTGCAAGCTTGATAAAACTCTTTATGCACTGCACCAAGCTCCAAGGAAATGGTATGAGACACTATCTCAGTATCTCTATCAACATGGCTATAAGAGTAGTACAATAGATGGAACACTCTTCATTAAAGGAATAGGAAATGACTTGATGCTGGTTCAAGTTTATGTAGATGACATTATCTTTAGGTCAACTAATCCAAAGCTCTACAAAAGACTTTAAGAAGCTGATAAAGAATAGATTTGAAATGAGTGGACATGGGGGAACTCAATTTCTTTCTAGGAATTCAAGTGAAGCAGGTTGACAATGGCATCTTCATAAGTCAATCAAAGTATGTACAAGACATACTTATAAGATTCAACATGACTGAATGGAAGGTTACAAACACACCCATAGCAAGAAATCACTCCCTTGGACCTGATCTTGAGGGGGAGTGTGTAGATGAACATCTCTATAGACTTATGATCGGGTCATTAATATACCTCATAGCTAGCAGGACTGATATCATCTTTGCCATATGTATATGTGTAAGATATCAAGCCAACCCTAAGATGTCACATTTGGTTGCTATCAAGAGGATTCTTAGATATCTCAAATGTGCTCCTAAACTAGACCTTTGGTATCCAAAGACTTCTGACTCCAATCTGTATGCTTATACACATAGTGACTATGGTGATGCAATATGACTACAAAGTCTACATCAGGGGGATGTCAATTTATTCATGGAAGGATAGTCTCATACATGTGTGTTTTCATCAACTATTAAAGCTAAATACATTGCTGCTGCTAGCTGCTATGCTCAAGTGTTTTTAATTCAGAATCAGATGCTGGACTATGGATTTAACTTCAAGGAGACTCCAATACATATAGGAAACAACAGTGCTATCTCTATCACAGAGAATCCTATGCAACACTCAAGAACAAAACACATCAACATCAGGTATCATTTGATTAGAGATAATTTTGAGAAGGGATTGATAAAACATGTCAAAGTTAACATAAATGAACAATATGCTGATCTGTTCACAAAGGCCTTTGATGAATAGAGATTTAAATATCTTGTATCAGCTATTGGGATGATTAACTTTGAGTATATTTTCATAAACTTAACTCAAAACTATTTCTAAAATATGTGTGTCATAAATTGTCTATATTATCACCTATATAAGCCTAGTTTACTTTGTAAGGAAATTGTTCAAATGATATTCCTTAGAATTTCGGAAGTTATAGACATATTTCCTCTCAGAAGATATTAAGTTTTCTTCGGAAGAACATTAAGTCTTCAAAACAAATAACTAACAAGAAATTTATGTTTGGAAGAAATTCTGATATATCTTCCAAAGCTTAAATATGCTTCTAAGTACTTATATGTTTTTGAAGGACAATTTTCTTCCGAAAGCAATTAAGCCTCGAAAGATTTGTTTGCTTGTGAGCAAAACGTCCTAGTTTTAATGTATTCCGAAACCAAATATGTCTTAGAAGTAAAACTACTCTACGTATCTTTCTTCCGAAGCAAAATTTGCACAAAGCTCAGGAATATCTTTGAAAGTCAAATTGGCTTCGGAAGTTTTTCTAAAACTTCCAAAGACAAATTACCTTAGAAAGATTTTCAACTCCAATAAAATTAACTTTTTGGGCGCTTATTCAAAGGTGGGACCGACATCCGGATTTCAAAGTTCCCTTTCATATTATCTTTGTCTCAAACCCATTTCATATATATATACACACTCAATGGTTCCCCCTCTTTCAATTTCTTCTTCATCTGTAAAAATTTACTAACCTAAATTCACCCACAAATCGCCTTTGTTCTTACTTCACCACAAAGCTACTCATAAATGGACAAACTTGAACATCGAAATCAACCAGATTTTTCCATTTATTTATATAGGAAACACAATCATGTTGCTCTGTTGAACTCTGAGAAAGATCCTGGTTTCTTAGAGGTTTGTTGATTCTTGACTCTATCCAACTACTTTACCTCCCTTCCCATAGATCCTCCATTTTATGAAGATCAACTGTTGTAGTTTTGCAGGACCTGCCCAAAGGTCACTATGGATAAGGAGAAGGCACTATAGAAGGTGATTTGTCCTTCTCAAAGTCTGTCCTCAACCACTCCTTCAGGCAGATGGGCTATGAAGGTGATTACTCTGTAAGAACCTTCAAAAAAGGAAAGGCCTCCTCCCAGTTCAAGTACCTCCTCCATGTAGTCATCCATTGTCTATATATAAAGCATGGAGGATAAAACTAAATTCTAGAGGACCTTTCCTACATAGTTCATGGGATGGTTTAGGGGGTCAAGTTCAAGTATTCTTAGTTTATATATACCAATTTACTTGCTAACTCAAACTTCTTAGAATATTACATGTTCCCTAGATATGTCTAGTACAGTCTTAACTATGAACTGGGCTCACAGTTAAGGGGAACATATAATATTCTAAAAATAGGACAGATGAAGCCAGAGATTTTCAAGACAATGAGAAAGGCTATTGTGGGCTTCTTAGGGGTAGAAACAACCATTGTCCCAAAAATTTTGATCTCATTTCTTAAGGTGACAAGCTAGCAGCACCAGCTAGTGTTGAATCCACACCTTCTACTTCTCAGCCACCCAAACAACCTCAAATAAACATCACCTACACAAGAAAATCCAAATAAACCCTTGCAAAAGCTAGTTAGCATGCGCAGGCCCCCATATCCTCACCCATGTAGGAGGAAATGGACCCTAGAGCTCCCACTTCCCCTGAGAAGCAAACCACTCCCATATCTACAAGGATCAATGTTGAGGATCCTCATGATCAGCCTGATGAGCTCACAACCGCCAGCAGCCTTAAGCCTTCACTCAGGGTCTCAAAGCTTTAGTGAATAACATTTAGGGGAAAGTTACCATCCCTAGCCTTTACACCTTAACCAACCCATACCCAACCTAGAATTCTATGATGATGAAGAAGACATGGGATTCAGTGAGTACCATGAGTCTCTCATCTCCTCCCCTACTCAAGGAGAGATGAGTACTCCTGCATCACCCATGTCTAGTCCACATCATCCACCCACTACTAAGGTGGATCCCCCTAAACAAGTTTAGGATGTCCATATGGATGAGGCTCTCACTTTAGCAAGTGACCACATCTTTAAGACCTCAACTATGGCAACCCAGCCCATTGACACTTTAACTGAAGCTGTCATGGTGAAGGGGAAATCTAGCAGCCAAGAACATAGTGCTGGTGATGAGGATGAAGACTTTGGTCCTATTCTCTTATCCCCTCGTGATTCTTTTAATGAAGATGAGGGGATTCTGAAACTAAAAGTGTAAAAACTGAACAAAACCTGCACCTAATTTAGTCCCAAAGATTAGTCACCTTGAATCTCAGGTGACTACCTTACAAAGAAGGGCCAATGACTAGCAACTTGAGATCACTGATTTCAAGGGTAAGCTAGCTAACAGACCACTTAGAAGGACTCAAGCAGGTCTATAAGAAACTGTGGATGAGGTGGACTTAACCTCCAGCTCACCTATGCAAGAAGGTGATGCTACCAAAAAGGGTAAGAAAGTCCTAGCAATCACAAAACCTGGGAGTTCTTCTCAGAGTATGGACATTGAGGATTCACCATACTCATTTGCAATTATCCATACTCAATAACTTCCTCAAGTCCAAATTGATGTGGACTCACTCACACAGGTTTATTTGAGGATGGTATACCAAGGGCTATGCCTACCCCATCCTATCACATTGAGAATCCAATTAAGGGATGGAGTTATGATATGGATAGAAGAGTCCTAGAAATCTCTAGATCTTAGGGCCAATAGGAGATCTTCAACTTCTCCAACCTGAGATTCTATGAGAGCACCTATCTGATTGATCTTCCACTTGCCAATCAAAGTGAAATCAAGCAAGCTGCAAGGTTAGCAGATAGGATTCAAGATAAGGTGCTAGAATAGTTCAAGTTGAGATCCAATTTATATATATAGAGGCTAGCAGGCAAGACAAGTAGTCAACTGGATGTTGAGGTGGACCCAAATATTAGCTTTAAAGGGGAAACCTTGACTGAAGGCCTAGTAGTTGAGCCTGTGAACCTTGAGACATGAACCTCTTCAGCTCCATTACCCTTAGTGAGGCACCAGCTGGTGGAGGTGCTTAGCAACCTCTCAGTGGCCAGAACTTAAGTGCTGAACAAAGCAATGAAGGCCAAAGATCTATCCACCCTGACTCACCAAGGTCTGTGAGTGACAAAGGGAAAAGGAAACTGAATCCTAAAGATATTAAGGAAGAGGAGAAAGAGAGAGAGAGGAAGAGGAAGCTAAGGGAAGAGAGTTCAACTAGGTCCCTAGCCTTCATGGAAGCTATAATCATAGCTGCCCCTAGGCCAAACACTTAAGATGATAAGTTAAGGCTAGCTAGATTAAACTACTTGGGGACCAGGAACTATAACATTGATGAACTCATCTCTCTTCTTTTAGAAAAGCTTGATGAAATGGCTTACACTTAGTTGTCAAATGAGTGGAAGGAGGCAGGGGATACAGAATTGCTCCTCAAGAACATAGAAGAAAGAAGGAAGAAAACACTCTACAAAAATGCTCTTGCGATCTCCCCAGTTCAAGATAGCCCTGAGATAGAGGCTATGGCAATTAAGAAACAACCTCAAGTAGATAAGGAAGTACATAGACAAAACATGATCAGCTACCTGAGTGCCACAGACCTTAATCTGGCATCTTCACTTCTTCCGTTATCCTATGAATAGATAGAATTTGAGTACCTCAAGCATGTTAAGCAACAAGTGATAAAAGAACAAAAGGCTGCTAAGAGGAATATGAGAGAAGAAGCTGCAAAGTCAAGAACCATCATCCAAAAGAGATAAAAGAAGTCTGCTCATAGGTGGAGAATGACGAGCTTCATAAAGTTGTATGGATTCTCCAGAAGGAGGCTTGGTCTAATATCTCTATCCACTATGGACAAGCACATTAGAGTGATCAAGCAGAATATTACAAATGGGGAGCTTGTTCACTTGCATTATCCACCAAGTTAAGCTCCACTTGAAGTTAAGGTCAAGGTTGAACCCCAAGAGACAACACAACCTGGACCTACTGCTGGACCATAACAAACTTCATTTTCTGATCCATAGTAGGGTCCTCATCTCTCTCCTTCTAAACATATGAGGGAAGAGGACCCAACTGAGAAAGTCACACAACAACAACCTGGTGTTGAAGGCCAGTCTTCTTAGTTAAAGTATGCAAAGAGGGAGAAAAGGATGGCCATAAAGAAGGACACTAAGAAGAAGAAGAAGTCAAAGGCATCAACCTCTAGACCTCATGATGAGTTTAAGCATCATGAGGTAGCTCAAGAAGAGGCTGCTCAACCAAGTTCATCATAAGTAAAGCCTCTTTCAACTGGAAGGCCCATCCTGTGACATCCGTCACTATCAGGTCTGTTAATTGACTTGAAGTTCGTGAACTCTTCTCGTACATTTATTATCCTGCGTACTTAATTCATTCTCGAATCGAAACTTTCCGTGTCTACTTTACATGTTAACTCTGATATTATAATAAAATGATTAGATAAACATTTCATACATGACAATTAATAAACTAAAGAAATACTAGCATGATTTATACCAATATTATCACTAATGGTATTATTATTAACAATATTGTTATTATTACTATTAATGTAACTAACAACAATATTATTAATGTTACTACTATACTTATTAATATTTTTATTAATACCATTATTATTATTATAAATAATAAGTGCAGCGTTTAAATGATAAAATAAGTAAACTCCAAGGGATTAGTTAAAAAGAAGTTACGGGTCCTAGATATAAATATGTAATATATATATATGTGTATATATATGTATATATACATATATATATATTTATTTATTTATTGCATCGTAACCCTAGTAGCACCCCTCGTCCCCGTCGTGAGCATCGCCGTGAAACCACCACCTCTGCGTAACCAAGACGTCCCCGCACGCCGATGTTAGCCGCCGCCTACTACCGTGAGAGCATTTTGCAGGTGCATGACTCATTTGGACTTCGTTTTGGTTAATTTCACATAGTTCACCATTGTTCAGTTCGGTTGTTTTAGGAGATACGGCTTACACCATGGTTACGGTGGTATTGGGTAGACGTTCCGGTGTGTCGAGACGGAAAAGACACCACACAGCAGCCTTTGGCTACCGCTGTGTGCGTATATGCGTATATATGTGTGACGTTTGTGTGTATGTCTATGCGAGCATGTATGTGTGTATAGTGTGTGATGGTGTGTATGTATATGTGATGTGTGTATGCCGCATGGGCACAACAGCTGAAGGCTGCTGTGTGTATATACATACATACATACATACATACATATATATATATATATGTATGTATGTATGTATGTATATGTATATCTTTTTTATGTATGTATCTATGGTGTGTGTGTGCCGAGTGTATGTATACTTATTGTGTATGTGTTGGGTGTCGGTAGTTTACATATATACATATAGATATATATATATATATATACATATGCATATATATGTTTATGTATATATGTATATATACACATATATATGTATATATATGTATATATATATAGACATATATATATATATGTGTGTGTGAGTGTGTGTATGTGTGTGTGTGTATGTATATACACACAGCAGCCTTCAGCCTTCAGCTAGGGTTCTAATGATGTATTGGTGTGTATTATTATGGTTGCTGTTTAGGGTTGCTACGGTTTGTTGTTAGTTATGATCGGTTGCAATGGTGCCTGAAAGTGTGCACCTATGCCTTCTCTTTATGGGCATAGGGATTTACTTTTTAGGGTAACAGTAACTTTCTTATCAAGGTAAAAAAGTTAATCAGGGAATATTCTTGATGTGACAATTTCTGACTAAAGTGAAGTCGTCCGCAGATGTTGACTTTGTGACATCACTTTAGTGAAATTGATTTGTTGGCTTGATGTACTTGGTCAAGTATATGCAAGTGCTTTGGTCTTCTGTAGGACTTATGCCTTCCGTAGGACTTTAGTCTTCCGTAGGACTTTAGCCTTCCGTACGATTTTGGTCTTCCATAGGAGTTAGTCACTTGACTTCATCCGCAGCATGTTATTCTTCTGTAGAAGATCCTCGGATGCATAATTCTTTGTTGTTTGTCAGAATATCTACGAAAGAACATTCTGTTTAGTCAGAACTATCTACGAAAGAACATTCTTTTTAGTCAGAATATCTACGAAAGAACATTCTGTTCATCCGTAGATGTTATTCCTACAATAACACATATAAATCAACAGAGTTATTGGGTTAACCTATACATATATTACATACATAAGGATAAATATGTACAAGAGTTTATTACAAAAAGATGATTAAATTTCTAAGCCTATACATTGAATCTAGACCTCTTGATTCTAGATCTAACACAGACTATTACACAGCATCAAGTTTTGTTTATTATGTAAACCTGCGAACTAACCAACAATATGTTGACCCTTTTGAGCATATCTTTCCAAGTAACAATCATTGAGGATAGCTAGGGATGCTGTCTTAGCGATGACCATAGGAATTGTAATTTAAACTTGTTGGGTCTCTCTAACAATTATGTTTCGGGATTATCTTGTTAATCATGTTACTTGTTTAATTTCTCCCGGGTTATGGGACTTTAATTTCATTTTGACTGTTGACTATGATTGTCGTGGAATTGACTAACTACGACCCAAGTCTCCATTGTGTTAGGTGACGTCATGACACGTTGGATTTTATCATTTAATGCATCTCTATTAATTAACAATGTGTTATTACGATCCCATCCTTTACTTCCTCATGTTTCCATTATAAGCGGGGGTGTGACAGATTGGTATCAGAGCAATTGGTTATAGAGAATTAGGTGGATCACTCGACCTAGACTATAACCTAGGAACCTTCATGTAGAATGCATACTAGGGTTTTGTGTGCACATGATATTACATGTATGTTCCTTCTATTCTGTTTATCTGTTTCTTTATTAATTGATCTATCTCACTTGAGGAAAAGCACTTATACTTTTTCCTTATAGGATGTCTTCAACTAGTCCTTCTGTTCCCTCTACATCCCGTGTTGTTTTATCTGACTAAGAGTCAGAACCCGAGGAGGTTCTCTCGGATCATATGCTGCTCTCATCATCGGATACTGAGTCCGACCTCGAGGAGTTGATAATGGAGTCATCTGGCGAGGAGGAGTTGGGTAGCCCTATGGTGCTGGGGTTCCCTACTGTTTGAGCTGCACCACCTGTTCTTACAGCGCCTGAGGTTCCTGCTGCACCAAGTGCTCCTATCGTCCTTGCTGCCCCAGTTGCTCCCGAGGTGCCTTCTATGCTGACGATTGTGAGGTATGACCCTGAGGCGGGACCCTGGGTACCATGCTACCCTAGGGGCCCATATCAGTCGAACGGCATAGGACTAGTGATGTTGAGGACGACCAGGAAGAGGGTGCTCTAAGCCAACCGTATTAGGTTCTGACTACCAGCCAATAAGGCCAGTCTGTGGGGTGACTACCCCGACCTTCCCCCGAGCCCCTCTAGTTCCTCCAGCAGTGGTGATGACTAGGATTGATGTTACACGCGCACTGATGAAGAAATGAAGACTCGAGGATATTTATTGCTATTTATTTCATATTTCGTGTTTAGACTATGTTAAACTATAGGTACTTGCTTGTTTAGGGATTCTTACTTTTAACCATTTGATCTTATTTGAGACATTATGACTTATGATAATGAAACCTTATGTTATTACTATTAAAATTGTTTGTGGCTTACCTTTTGAAACATTGATTCGCAATAATTTTCTATTTGCTTGTGCGTGATTGAATTGTGATAAACCTTGATGCGACTAAAGCATACGTATTATCTATGAATGATTAGAAAATACCGCCCAGAAGAATTACCCGTAGTAACATTCATGGTGGTATTGCCCTAAGAGGTAGAGGTAGAGGAAGAGGTGCTGGTGGTAGGGGTAAAGCACCTGAAGGAGGAAATAAGGATGGTCAGGCTGGTAACAACCATGGGGCTAGAAACCCTGACATAGCTACAATGATTGCTCAATAGATAGTTGTGCTCATCCAAACTATCATGGTGCAAGTAAGTGACAACATTATGAACCCCAACAATGGGGTTGGAAACAATGGTAATGGAAATAATGGTGGCAATGGTGGTGATGAAGAGAATGGTAGAATGGATATGAAGGCGAGAATGTCAACAATGATGAAGAAGGAGGTGGATTGGTGATGGGAATGGTAATGGTACCATGAATGGCAATGGTGGTGGTCTGGGAAACGGAAATGGAGACGGACAAAACGGATATGGTGGTGGTGGAAGAAGGAGGGGATGTACATACAAGGAGTTTGTGTCCTGTAAACCTAAGGAATTTGATGGTAAGGGTGGAGCAATACCATTGACAAGATGGATTGAGAAGATGGAGGCAGTGATCAATATTAGAGAGTGCCTGGATAGACAGAGGATCAAGTATGCTACATGTTCACTATAGGAAAAGGCATTGACTTGGTGGAACACTCAAATTCAAGCAATAAGGTAGGGAGGCAGCGATGCAGATGACTTGGGACGAATTCAAGGCGTTGATCACCGAGGAGTATTGCGCTAGTAATGAAATGAAAATGTTAGAGCATGAGTTCTGGAACCATACCATGGTAGAAGCTGGGCACGCGGCGTACATAGATCGGTTTCATGAACTGGATAGGCTCGTTCCACACTTGGTGACCCCAGAGTAGGGGTGTAAGCAAACCAAGCGAGCTCGAGAGCTACTCGAGATCAACTTGGTAAAAAGCTCTATCGAGCCGAGCCTAAGAGAGCTTGAGCCCGACCTCGAGCTTGAAATATGACTCGATTATTAATCGAGTCTGTGCCCGAGCCCGAGCTCGAGCCTTGCATTCAAAGATTGTTTAGGCTTGTGAGCCTTAACGAGCCTAGTTGGATTTATATACATACATA
>BJCO01816491.1:2969-26201 GCA_018326465.1 Flaveria floridana | reverse complement strand
AGAACAACCAAAATCACAACCCACAAAACCAACTCCTTTACCCAAGAAGCCAACACAAATATCTGCCGATGATGCACCCAAGAGGAAGAGAAGGGTGTTGAGGCTTTAAGAAGAAGAAGAAGATGATGATGAGGAAGATAGGCTACCTATTTCAACTGTTGTTAAAACAAAAGGGAAGTTGCCTGATGTATCAAAGATAATTGCCAAGAGTCAACCAACAACGATCACACCTACCATCCAGATGTAAACTGTAAAAGTAAAGCTTGAAGAAGAAGAAAAGCACAAACAACATGATGAGCAACTGTTGAACATGGTTGATAAAGAGTTTCCTCAGTCTTCATCGATACAATCTATGAGGAAACATGCTCTGAGATTGTATGCTCTCAGATTTACATTTCAATATCAGAAAGAGAGAGTTAGAATTTGGCCTGATCCCAGGGTGAGTGATAGAATTCACAAGAAGAACAACCCAAGAAGATACAATGGCCAAGTAAAGAAGATTGTAGATGCAGTGATAATGCTAGCCAATGTAAAGTCGTCCTGGGAAATCCTAGAAGACTTCAAAAGAGCCTACAAGTCTAATCTTACCCCACAAACACTTCTGGAAAACAAAATAGTGAAAAAGGGGTTGATTTATAAGAGGCTTGAAGAAGTTAGAAGCAATGAGCTCCAGTTGTTACTTGAAGGTAATCATCCTAATGAGTTCGCCTACAGAGAAATAACAACTGTGGAGCTAAAGAATGGGAAACAGGTCAAGTACCTATCTGAGTACTATGGGCCAGAGTTCTTCTTTGAAGGAGAAGCTGAAGAACTCACCCTGGAAGAACAGATTGTCTTCCTTGAGGCCTATGTTCGAGAGTCTTATAGACTCATTGTAGGGAAGTGGGTTTCATGGATGGGGCAACAACTCTGTGTCCAATTCCCCAAGACAGAGTTCCCATCCATCCCTTGCCAATCAAATTTTCTGAAAACTCTTCCTAGGCTTGTGCTTAATTTGGTCACTTCTGAGCTGATCCAGAAGAAAAAGACTATCTTTTTGCCTAATAAGTAGGACACCAATAAACTTAAAGGTTTTGGTTGCATTGGTTCAGGGGAGTTTGTTGGACCAAAAGAACCAATAAGTCAGATCAGAAAAACCTTTAAGTCCAACAGACATCATAACAACTGAAGAAGACTTCATCAGCTAAAGACAAAGTCTGAAGACTAAAGCTGAAGATAAAGTCTGAAGACAAAGTCTGAAGACTAAAGCTGAAGACAAAGTCTAAAGACAAAGTTTGAAAACAAAGTCAGAAGACAAAGTCTGAAGACTAAAGCTGAAGATAAAGTCTGAAGACAAAGTTTGAAGACAAAGTCTGAAGACCAAGTATTCAGAGGTTGTCACAACAGCTGAAGAAGTATTCTTCAGTAGTTATGATGGTTTCCTTTCAGTAGTTGTCTTTATATTTTCAGTAGATTGTAATCAGTAGTTTGTTTTCAGTAGTTGTAGTATTAATTAATACTTAAACGTTTATTGTAAGAAGATGTCCTCAGCTGTTGTGGACATCTTCAGTAGTTTTAGTTATTTTCAGTTGTTTATGTAAATCGGTTAGATGTCACTATCAGGTGACATCTGCTGACGTCATCTTTTCCTATAAAAGGAAAGTTGACCTAATTATAATCTTGCCGAAACATATGAATGAATGTGAACATTCTCTTTTGCAGAAAACTTTCTCTCTCTATAACCGTTACTGTTTGATTGAATATTCATCTTGTTCTTGCTTAAATTGTGTCTAATTCTAACACTATTCCGCTGCAAATCATAACCTAATTGATCAAACTAGATCTGAGATCCTTTCAATGACTAACTCATATATGTTCATATACATGATCTATTTAGATGAATACAAAGTAGAAACCCAAATGAATACAAATACGGAGACCCGAGAACTATTAAGGCCCGGGCAAGTATTTGCTAGTACTCGGCTCATAAGGTTACTCGGTCTGGTACTCGATAACACCAAATGATCAATCACATTTAATACATCAACCTTACTAGATATGGTCCCTAGAATCTCCTCTTAGCTGATGATACCAAACAGTCTTAAAAAATATTGTATGTTCTTGTTATTATTTAATCTTTTAAAGTTATACAACATCATTATTTGTTTGTTGGAAAGAAGGCGACTATGTGGTAACCCAAAAGATAATGTGACAACACCTTGTTGGTTGGCTTCATTAAAACAATAAGTGTTTGTGTTGGCCGCCAATCGTCATTCTTTCCTGCATGTGGCTTTCTTTTATTGGCCTATTGACGACTATGGACTAGATGTTGCGATCTAGCAAAGTAATATGATTCGTCAGCTCCGAGGATAGCGTTTTGCGGCCAGGTATAGCTGCCAAGTGCACATGTCATATTCTTATGGTATAAAATCGAGGAGGCTAAAAGATACCCGCCTTTTCTATAATGGCGTCCAGACACCCGTGGAAGTCACACTTGACGTGATACAAGTGGTTTTAGATGCGGTGCCACTATACTTTTCATCAATTACGTTGGCATGCTAAACCCGAGCCCCGATGGTCGCCACGAGGTGGTTCACCTTGTCCTGTTATGATAGTTCCTATTTGAATATTGTTAGGTATCAAATAGTTGAAGGACTAGTTTGTAATAGTCAAATAGTATAGGATGTCTTTGGGTTAGTTGTTAATGTGGTTGTTGTACTTAAACAAATGAAATAGATCAAATGGGTATCGATGATTTGAGAGTTAATCTCCTTCTTCTCTGTGTTTTCTTTCTTCTCTAAAATCGATCGTAACAATGGTATCAGAGCATTCTTTCCTCTGACCGTGGGTGAGGACAGCAACATTAACGATTCTTACAAGCACTATCAAGTTAGGGGAGCAATCGAGTGATAGCAGCTATAACAGCAAGTTGCACAACAACAATGGAAAGCGATTCTTCATTAACAAATCAAAACAAGCAGATTGCCATGGAAAAGTTCATGTCCATGAGCCAAGAAGGTACGATTGATGAATATTGTGATGAATTTAGATTCTGGCTGAATAAGGTGAAGGTTTTTAAAGAGATTTCTGAAGATTATGCAACATATCTCTTCATTTTTGGGCTTGAATCAGCAATTAGTGATATTCTTATGGGATATCATAATATGGGCAAGGGTTTAAAGTTGGAACAAGCGTTTTCTTTGGCCAAATTGCAAGAAAAAGGTCAAAATGGTGTTTTAGTTCATGGGTCAGTTCAAGAAGTATCATCAAACTTTGAGGTAAGTACATTCGATTTACACCAAACAAGTAGTCTGGCTATTTTTAGTGATTATGAAGGAGTTTTTGAATCATCATATGCTTTTCAAGTTACAAAGATAGAGACTTCACCTATGTTGTTTGATGGGATATCCAAGAATGTTAGTAATGATATAAAAGAAACCATAGGTGATGAAATTCAAGAACTTAGTAAAGAATCATTTGATGCTAATGGTCTCAAGAAAAATGGAAAAGATAAGGAAAATAACCAGGTTCATGTTGATTTTTGTAATGATGTACAAGAAAAAGAGTTTGTACCAAATTGGCCTAGAACTTATGATGTGAATAGTGAACCCAAAGAATGTTATTCAGAACATTGTTTGGAAGCTCTAAAGGATGCAGTACAGGAGGATGTTTTTGTGTCCAAATCTGTTTGGAAAGGTAGTAAACCAGAAAAATTAGTTCATGTACATGTTTTTAGTGTTGAAAATAGAAGCCATGAAATTGTGCAAATGAACGAATCAAAAATGATGGATAGCTTAATTCTTACAATTCTTTTTGATGTTGATGAAATGAGTGTCCAATTTAAATTGTTTGATAAAGGTATAATAAAAAGGGAATCAGTTGTGTTTCTTCCTAAGGTCTCAGACAACAATCCTTTCAAAATGAAGGCAATGGTATATGGGTGGCATAAATGGAAATTCAAATTATGGGTTCTTGTTACTAGTTCTCTTGATCTGAAGTACATATTTCAAGAAGAAAAACATGAGGAATTTGGCAGCGCTATTATACTTGATAGGTTGGGATCCAATGATATCATGTCTGATGTAGAGTTCAATTACAAGCTTGCAAAAATCCTAACAATCTCATTGAATGAACATGTCTTTGCTGATTTAAGGCAATTAGAAGAGTTTTCAATAGTAGGGATGGTGTGCTTGTTGCACCATATCTTGTCTCACTTGAGTGAAGGTGATGTTATGTGGTGTTTGTTCATGAATGATCTTCACATAGATGGTGCAGGGGTAACGAAAGTCCCTAAGTCTTCACATTCAAATGATAGTTGTCAAAATGATTGCAAGAAACTGGAGTTGGCTTTAGTAAATTCTGAATTTGTATATTCACTACAAGATGCCTGTCCAATATGTTTCATTCCTGTTTTTATAATTTTTTATAGTAACAGTGATGAAACACTATCTGATCTATCTTCTGTCCAAGATCAGAATGCATGTAGCCTACCAAAAGAAGATGAGATTGTGAAGGTTTTGGAAATTTTTGGATGTTGTCTTACTCGAGGAAAAAGAATTCATAATGTCATAATTAGTATATGGGATCTGTCAAAGACATTTTCATGCTATGAAGATGAAATTTTGGTAAAACATGGGGAGATATTACAGTTTGCACCAGGTAAACTCGTATTAGGGGTAATTTTTTAAATAAAAGTCAAGGTGTTAACTATGTCAGAAGCCAACTACTAGACACAAGGTACGGAAGTATAATTCATGAGGATCAGTTAGAGATTAAAGCATTTTTAAATCTAGGAATTATGGAGTTGACTAACACAAAGACAGTGACTTCACAAAAGCAAGTTCAACTAGTGACTCTAATTGTGTTGCAGAAGTACACTTCTAATGCTATACAATCAATGCTACTTGATATACGTTCAACCATTTTCTTGCTAACAAATAGAGTTGTGACCCTCAACTTTAAAATGTTTCAATGGAGCATGCTAAATCTTCATCCGTCAAGCACCTCACATGTGGAAGCATGTACATCAATTATTTCACAAGTGGTGTTTCCTGCTATTGCTCAAACAAAAATTGATTTTTACGCTATTTTTGGTAAGATACCATCTTATAGATCCAAGCTTGTGATGAGGGCTATAATGCAATTATCTCCAGTGGATCTAAGGAGGGTCAATGAAGCAATAAAGATGCTATTGAAGTGTGGGTTTACCAATTTGGATGGGAATGTTAATGATGCTTTTCAGTGTGCTTTACCAAAAATAAGCCAAATTTTATTCTCACAATTTGATTTTGATACTTTTGATTAACAATTTTTTTTTCCATTTTTGATTTTTGGAGACAAAAATCTTTTGAGGGGGGAGTAATGTTAGGTATCAAATAGTTGAAGGACTAGTTTGTAATAGTCAAATAGTATAGGATGTCTTTGGGTTAGTTGTTAATGTGGTTGTTGTACTTAAACAAATGAAATAGATCAAATGGGTATCGATGATTTGAGAGTTAATCTACTTCTTGTCTGTGTTTTCTTTCTTCTCTAAAATCGATCGTAACAATTTGAATATGTATACTTCTAAGGAGACAAAATAAATGCACATCTTGATAATTCTCTTGGTCAAAATGTATATTCTTCTGAATGTGATAATTTCTCAATCACCCCTTCAATTCGCAACAAATAAACAAATTCAATTTCAAAGAGACATTTACTACACCTCCCGTACAGGCAAAGTCAACTATAATAAACCCAAATTCAATTGTAGTCGTAACTTGCACACCGAAGCAATACATATAAACCCAAAAGCAAGATCTAGATCGATTCTGGAACGAAGATGAAAGTGTCAACCCATTGTTTCATTTTGATCCTTAGCAACATGGGTTTCCTTAATCTTATGCGTTTCTTGTAGTACCCGCATCTCATCCTCACTGTGCTCCTTCACCAGCGATTCACTCGAGGGGCTTCTTTTGTCTTCATCAGAGAGTATATGCATATATATATATATATATATATATATATGTTTACAAATATTGTTTCAATTCAAGAAGAAATCTTAAGTTTTGGGTTGAATTGTGGGAGATGGATCTGGTTAGAAGAGGGTTTGTGGCTGTTTTAGTAATGGGGTTTGTTTTTGATGTTGAATTGTGTGGGTTGGCATCAGCGAATGTGGTTTTTCAGGTGCAGCATAGGTTTGCTGGTAGTAAAGGGTCTTTAGCTCAATTCAAAGCTCATGATTCCGGCCGTCACCGGAGGATTCTCTCCGCCATCGACCTTCCGATAGGCGGCGACGGCAGCCCCACCTCATCAGCGTTAGTTATCTCTCACTCACTCTCTCTGTGTTCATATAAGACATGTGTAATTGAAGAACATATATGTTGCTTCTGAGCTGCGATAGGTGTTTGTAATGTTAGAAACTTAGAATGATTAAATGTAGGATTTGAATTGTTTATGTATTGTGTCGTTTTGCTAATTGCTCAATGGTGAGGTGTTGGTCTAAATGTTGGTTCCCTGCTTAAGAAAGATGACTAGATGCAGTATATTGCATTGTATCAGATATGGGATATGAATTTGTATGTGAAAGTGACATATGTTTATGGTTCTGCTTCTCTCTTTGACCTTGGAAATCTCTACAGTGATCACTTATGGGAATTGGCTAGTTCTATTGCCATCGTTGTAAGATTTTCATGGAAAATGAATCAGTAGACAAGATTTATGGGATGGATGTTTTGCATCTAAATAGGCACCAAAATCTCACAAGTGTTGACTTGAAGTATATTATATGTGGACATTCTTTTCTTTTGGGTGAGAATACATATCTTATATACGCTATTAGAAAGTAAAAGCATTGATTATATATTGATGGTGGAATTTGTATTATTTATGTGGTGTTTTTTTATAGGCTCTATTTTTTGTTAAAAAGTAGTTGGGACTCTATTGAACGAGTTTTCTTGCATGCATCTTCATTAGTTCAGACCAGGCTTGGGGTTTGGTCTTAGTGGTCACCAAGAATGTACTAGTGTGTTGTCTTAACATGCATAAATTTTGTTTGCTTGCAATCTTTACCAGCAGCAGGAGGTTTAAAAGATGGATTATCATCGGCAGGTTAATATATGAATCACATATGCATGTAGAGATATAAATAAATGTTATACACACAAATATGCATACATGCACACATGTACATGTAGAGGTGAGTGTTGCGCCATGAAAGTTTATATCATCTGTATGGTGTTTTATATAGGCTGTATTTCACTAAGATTCAGATTGGGACTCCACCAAAGGATTACCACGTGCAAGTTGATACAGGGAGTGACCTTCTATGGGTTAATTGTGCCGGATGTGCAAAATGTCCCAAGAAAAGTGACCTTGGAGTATATTATTTCTCTTACTTGGAACTTTTAAAAACTTTTCAAAGTAGTATTCAGTAGAGTGGCTAGATGATGGGTCAGTTGGGTAATGGGTCAAAAGTCAAAACAGGTCGTTTTTATTACAGTATGGATTGGGTTGGGTTGATCCACAAACATTATTGTTCATATTTAATATTATATAGCTGGAATTAATGTTACAAAAAATAATAATAATAGTATGATGATGTTCTAAATCTTTGAATAAAATTGATTTAGAGAAAATACACATCAGACAACATTCAACCGTTTGACCTTTATACCTTCTAGATAAACTTTTTAATTTGGACCACTTGACCCATTTGAGATAACACGAAAATCGACCAAGCATAAGTTGTTGAAATTGCCACTTCTACTTTAATATGGTTTGGAAGTTTTTCTATGGGCCTTTTTTCTAAAAGCAACAAGTCTTACTATTCTCTTACCAGATATCACTTGCTCTATACGATCCTGAGGCTTCTTCAACAGCAAAAATGGTTAATTGTGATCAAGATATATGCATGTCTACACTCAGTGACCCTGATAATGATTGTAAAGCGGGTATGCGTTGTTCCTACTCTGTTAAATACGGCGATGGGAGTTCAACGACAGGATATTTTGTAAGAGATACTGTACAACTTGATCGAGTTTCTGGAAATCTTCAAACCACTTTTATGAATGGGAGTATAGCATTCGGGTAAGTGTTCTTATTCCATTCTCAGCATGTAGAGGTGATGAGACGGGCAGGTCTCGTATATTGGGTATGAGCTGTCCTTAAATTTGGGTCAAAATAGTTATGGAATTTCAAATCTGGGTTGACCCACTTATACTTTTTTGTCCATTCTTTTAAGTTTTTATTATTAATTAATGTACTCAAAATAGTTATGGAATTTTATTACTAAGTTAATATAATTTAAAAATGTTAGTACACTTTAGGCAAGCTTATGTTGCAAAAATCAGCGCCTAGCACTGACAAATTGGTAACCGGTCCCCATTGATTTAATTTCAGCTAATCACTCAATTATTCAGTCAAAGTCGGCCAAATATCGGATAAGTATGGTCAAAATCAGGAAGATTTTGGTCAAATTTGGTCAAAATTAACCAAAAATCGGAGAAATTGGTCAAAATTTGGTCAAATTTGAAAAATTATATTTATAACTATAAAATTTATTGTATATATTAATAATTTTGAAAATTTGCATATAAAATTTCAATCCGATTATCCCTAATTGATCCTTATTCGACACTCCACCGCCTTACTAGCGCCTAGTGAGTTTTACAACCATGCCTTTTAACCCGTCTGACTATTTTCCTTGATAGTTAATTTGTAATAATTTCCCTGTATTAGCCATTATTAGTAAATTACAACCAGAATCAACTTGTTTTCATATAATTTGGGTATAACTGTTAACTATAAGTGTGTTTTTGGCATAAAAACAGAAAGACTAGAGCTACATAGTCTACGCTGACATATGAATGTGGTAATAAATGGTTCTATTATCCATGATAGGTGTGGATTTCAACAATCAGGGCAGTTGGGTTCATCATCACAAGCACTTGATGGAATAATTGGGTTTGGGCAGGCAAATTCTTCTATTCTTTCACAGCTTGCTTCAGCTAACAAGGCGAAAAAGATATTTTCACATTGCTTGGATGGCACTCAAGGCGGAGGCATATTTGCTATTGGAGAAGTTGTGCAACCGAAAGTACAAACAACACCAATGATTCCCGAGTGAGTTCCTATCTATTTTATTTTACAATTACAAATAAGTTATCTTTCAACTCTCATTATTAAATCATAATGAACTTACAAAAAAGTGGAATAACTTCAAGTTTAGAAAGTGACCCACTTTTAAATCTCTCTGTTCAAACAAATTAGGTTTATCGCTTAATGAAATAGTTACTTTAATCACATTTACTGATTTACTACGTCAATTATTTATAAAGTTGAAAGAAAAATGAACCTACAATCCTGACATATCATACAATAACACAACCACATGTATAGCCCCTTATTAAAAAATTACTTGTTCTATCCTAAACCCATTTTAACTGCCTGAGTCATCCATCTTGTCTTCTCTAGCTAGCATAGTGTCTTTGATTTGTGTGATTCCTTCTTTCTTAGATGGATTTAAGCATCTTAATTCGTTTTATTGGGAAACTAAGATCTAGCTCAGTTTCATCTTGGATTTGTTGTTTCTGTTTGTATATATCATATATATAAGGGGAGGTTCAAAATAAGAATTGTTTTTTTGCCTAAGAAGACTAAGTAAGTGTTTTAGCCAATCTTAAACCGGATCAAACGAATTTCAATTGAACTCATTCCAATGGCGTTAGAACTGGCTCGTCAAGCTCTACCATCTTAGCTTTTAGGGTTTAGCTAATAGCTATAGGGATAGGGTTCGGTGGGTCGTTCTAGCGTCACTGGAATGACTTCAACCGGAGTTTGTTTGACTCGGTTTATGAGTGGCTTTAAAATCCTTCTTAGCTTTCTTAGGCAAACATTACTTTTTAGTTTAACCTCCCTTGTACATACTCATACACTCACACACAACTTAAAGATACAAATAGAACTGTATTTCACATTGTGATTAGGTGAAGTATACTGTTGGTTGTTGATGAGAGCAGTTACTAATATCATGTATTAGATTCTCTTAGATACTAAGAGTTGTGTGACGTAAATATCCTTTTTTGGTTCACATTTATACAAGCAGATTCTACATTGAATTTAAAGATAAGGTAACTGTTAACCCAGGTTGAACACACTTGAATCAAATAACATGAAGATTATAGATCAAACAATGATAAACACAATAAAACCCCTTTGATCTTCAATAAATTGCAAATGATATGTTTACAAGTAAATCCCTCAATCAATTGGTCATGCAACCATTAACCAATTCTAATTACAATTAACCTATTTATAGTCTAGACTAACTTTCACTATTTACATTTAGCCCCCTAGACTATTAAACTTGACTAAAGCACGACTAAAACAAAATAAAATATATTTTGTTCACACAAAATATATTTAATACAATAAAGTCTCAAACACAATATATCTTCAATATCTTCACTCGGTTTTTCGTCTCGAACTCGACGTTTGACTTTCTGTTGACTGTGACCGTGACGTTGACTTTTGTTGACTTTTACTATGTTGATAATATAAACTATCTTGTACAGCTCCAACAGTAACTGCAAGACAATCTATGCGAAGAAAATTGTATTTTTTTTAAGATTATAATATATGCTTTTTGTACAATAACTATATGCTTTTACAATTTTTACATGTGTCGTAGGGCACATTATAATGTTGAGTTGAAGGAAATTGAGGTAGGTGGTGAGGTTCTACAACTTCCAACAGACATATTTGATGTTGGAGAAAAACAAGGAACAATTATCGACAGTGGTACCACATTAGCTTATCTACCTGACTTGGTTTATAAGCAAGTAATGGAAAAGGTTTGTGAAATATTTTCACTTGAATCTTTAACTCTTTTCTCTTTTCTCTTTGAGTCTCATGATTATTGTTTTGACCTAGATTGATGCTGCACAACCTAATATAAAAAGTCACACTGTTGACCAGCAGTTCACATGCTACAAGTACTCTGGAAAGTAAGTTTTCTTTTGTCTGTTTCATTTTCTAACTTTAAGTTTAAATGTAGCAAAATGGCGGGTTGGGTGGTTTAGGCGTACCTATTATCTCTAAAAACATTTTAAGGCTATATAGCATGTGCCTTAGATGTCTCAGTACTGATTCCATTCTACTTTAAGGTGTTTTTTTTTTCTTTCAATCATTTTTTACAATATCTCTTATCATAGTGAAAAAGGATAATCTTTTCTTATGTTCATATAGAATTAAGATTTACCAACTGCAGTAAGTACGATAATACTCTTATGATCTAAAAGGCTATGGAGGTTGGTTGGTTCTTTTTTGCACTTCAAAATTTGTAATACCTAGCATGTTTTTATATATGATAACTGACGCATCTGGAAATACTACATTCAGATGAGTTTTATACAGGATAATTTTTGACTTTTTTCCTTTCCTGCGTTTTTTAATGAATAAACTGGTAGTCTGGTAATTTTGTTTTTTATGTTAAAAGGAAATTTTACCACATTAAGTGTTAGTTAAAGCCACTGTGCTATACAAACTCATATTGGTAGATGGGTGAAATAGTTATATTTCTCTAACGGTTTTGGATTTTACTTTCAACTTATAAACATTATAGGGTTGTGCAGGATCAAATTATGGGATCTTATCATTGTCTTGATTCTTTGATTTTGCAGTGTTGATAAGGGTTTTCCGGTTGTCAAGTTCCATTTTGAAAATTCACTTGCTTTGAAAGTTTATCCCCATCAATACCTCTTTGAAGTTCAAGTACATTTTTCCTGATTAATCTTCCTTATGCATTAATGATAACTTATGGCAGCTTTTTACTAAAACTTTTGTTATTTTTTTTCAGGATGATGACTGGTGTGTTGGTTTTCAGGACAGTGACTTGCAAGCACAAGGTGGAAAAGAGATAACCTTATTGGGAGGTCAGCGATGTGGCATCATTCTGTATTTCTTCTAGTCTTGTATCATAGTATTTTCTAGCCAGGGCTAAGTTGTGTCATGCTATCTTCTTTGTTTGCAAAAGCTTTTAAAAATTTGCTGCATTTTATATTTGAAATGTCTATGCGAGGTGGAAAAATGTGCGGGTTGGGTAACAAGTCAATTTGGGTAACTATACGGCTCGCTTTTGCCTAAGTATAGGAGGTTCTAGGCAAAAAAAGTTATCCTTTTAGGTCATTTTTTACTTGTTTCCTTAACTATTATTTTTTATTTTTATTCTTTGACCGTTAGAGATAAAGCATACCCTGAATTAACCCATTCATTAGTAAATGGGTTGAAATGGCCTCCTCTGACAATTGATGTGCTTAACCTGAACTTACACTTTTTCAATATAATTGTGAATTTACAACAAAGTGTATTTTGAGATGTTTTTTTAATTTATTTTGTTGTTTCTTTTTTACAAGTATTAATCTAAAACCATTTTTTTTTCCGTTTGTCATCTTAATGTACAAGGTCAAACACTTTTTTGAACCATTTCTATAGTCAACAATTACCAATTTATGGTAAGCTGGAGTGATATTATTGTGCTATAATTTTTTTGCGACAACCAAATACACATTATGTTATCACTGACTTGAATTATTTCAGGTAAATTTAGTTTCTTTTGTTAAATTAGCTTTCCACATGAAGTTGCAAAATCTGTAGCCATGTACATTCATTATTGCATGATGTACACGTCGCTGTAGGAATATTGCGCTGAAATTTGTTATACGAAGCTTTCATAATTTGAAAGGAGGTAATAAGACCAATGTTTTGTTTGCAGATCTTGTATTGACAGATAAACTTGTAACATATGATTTGGAAAAGAAGACAATTGGATGGATAGATTATAATTGTAAGTAATACTTTTCTCTGTGATGTTCTTTTACTTCTTCAAACGTCGCAATACTTTATGATTGTGGCAAAATGGCGGGGATTGCGTAACGGGTCAAAGTGGCTAGTTTTTGTAGTGTTTTTTACAATTTGGTTGAATTGGTGTTTTAATCCCTAAACGTAGTCAATGATTTACCTCTTCATGAGGTCCAACGTATTTGACTGGTCACTGTTAATCTCCTTAACTTTTTTTGGTTGTTATATTTGTCATAACAATTATTTTTTCTAATGTCCTTACGCCTTACTATTATTATTTTTATTTTTAATACTAATTTTGTTGATATAAAATTCTTTTGTGTTTTAAAAGAAATTTAGTTCCCATATAATACTTGTTAACTTCCTACAACTTAATGTTTTCAGTTAAAGTATAATATATGCTCACCACATGAACGTATAAATACACCATGTCACACACAATCACACATACACATGGATAGAAGAAAGGAGATATGAGCAGGATGAACTTAAACCGAGTATGCTCCATTAGCCATGAAATTGACGTCCAAAACATAAAGTTAGAAGATAAGGTGCTGAAAATCAGCTCTCGTCTAGTGGCAATTTTCACAAGAGAATCTGATGAACCAAACGTGAAAGAAGATGTCATTTCTCTTTTGCCCAACCCACTAGCAGTTTTTTTCTTGATTTTATCCCCTTTTCTTCTTCGAGCTTTTCAGGTCCCAATTGGGTGGTTGTTTCTCTGATCTCTTTGTGATTTTCGCATGCTATTTGGTCTGTTTTTCTAAATTTTCATTTGGGTTTCTGGGCTTGCAGTCTTGGTAATTTGTTGGGTGGTAATGCACCTTGATCTCACTGTCTGGTATTGCTACACTCTGATTTACACGTGTTTCATAAAGAAGAAAATACAAGCACTTATAGTCTGATTTGTAATCAGCAACACTGCACTCGAGACAGATCTATAATTTAGCTAGCACTCTTGCCATTTGTATAAACTATTTCTGGCTTGATAAAGTTTTGTAGATAACTAGGTTTTTGCTACTGTTAGAAAGATGAACAAATTGAACTCTTTTCAAATCGACCCATTCTGACCTGAACCAAAATGATCATTTTTTAAAATTACTGGTTCTGACCTGAAACTTCACCTGTCCTGACCCCCTCGTTTTCCTAGGTATACTCTGAACTTTCGATCATGTGATGTAAAATCGTTTGAATAGCGATAATGAGTTTTGATTTTTGTAAACAAAGAAAACACAGACTTGTTTAACGTCTCACAATTTAGGTTAAAAGAAACAGTTAGTAGGTTCATTTCATACAAAACTTGAATCCAAATGCCCCTTTAATGATTTTTTTTAGGTTCTTCAAGCATCAGAGTGAAGGATGAAGAATCGGGCAAAGTGTATATGGTTGGTGCCCATAATCTTTCTCCTGCGGGTCGTATTGCTACCTCAACTGGGATTATGGTATCTTGCTTCATATATCTTCTAATGGCTACTTTGATCAACCAAAGGATTATTTAACAAATTTGTTAATTAATCTTGTATAACATTGATTGTATACGAAACTAACATAATTTGTGTTTCTGATTTGTTTTTTAACTTCTACAAAGTACAGTGATCTTGCATTTAACATCAATATCATTTTGTTATAGAATTACTCATTGATTTCATAATCGTACTAATTAGCCACCTGTAGGGTTTACTTGTTGAAATTTTTTCTTTTGCTTACTCTTTACATGTGTATAAAGTAGTTTTCTTTTATATCAATAACGTACTGTAAAACATTATAAACCTTAGATGAAGCAGCTGCATTTTGTAAATCTTTTAAGTAATCAAAAACTCTTATTAAGAGCGTATTGGAGTATTTTATAAATTTCATTCACCGTTTTGTAAAACCATATGTGGTGCCATGTTCAAGTAATTCGTGGCAATGGTTTAATGGTACCAAGGTTTTTATTATTCAAATCTAATGGTAGACAAATATGTAAGTTGATTATAGAGAGTGAGCGAGCTACCCTTCAAGAAATGTGTTGTCCATAGAGAGGTTTTGAATCAATGGTTTCAACTTTCGACAAAAGTGAATTACTTGTAAACATTTGGTTTGAAATTGTTAATTTTTGCTCATCATTTGTGATTACTATTAACTAGAATTTGAGACTGTATGTTGATGTGGGTCTCTTTAGGGTTTTTTATTTATTTATTTATTTATTTTTATTTTATTTTATTTTTTTTACAAAATTACGATTCATGCATTGTTGCGGATAAAAAAGACTGTTAGAAAATGAAGGGGTGATTATCTCAGATGATGCCCTTAAAAATTAATGTTTAAACATTAGTAAACATAGATACAAATCAACGTAATCAAAACCATAAAATAAGCAAAAAGTTTGTAAAAAAGGAATAAAAAATACAAGAATTTTATTTTCTTATATAAACCTGATAAGACCATGGAAAAAGAAAATTCTTCTGAACATAAAATAGTTATGCAACTTTTGCATTAAATATCTGTTGTTGAATTAAAAATTTAATTACTACTGTAATTTAGGTTAATTCTGATTTCATATACAAATAAATATAAATCATAAATGAAATTATCATTGACTTTTATTGGTGGGTTTATAGTAATTACTATTGCTAATGAAGTAAATGATTGTTATGCAACTTTAATCTTTTTGATTAAATTATAACTTTATAATTTCGATACTACGATATAAAATAAAACTTTAGTACATAAGTGTAATTTACCAAAAAATTATGATACTTAATACAATTTCTTAAGCATTAGATAGAAGTGTTGTATGCAATTATTTCCATTTTATCACTCATTTAATAAACTTCTGCTTATTAATACATTAAATAATACATATTGTAGGATCGATACAAGTCACTCAAGAAAAGTATTCTCTCTTTAACTCACTAAGTTACACTCAAAATGATGAAGCAGAATCCTCTAAGAGTTGATAATATACTAAGTAAACAAGACACAAGAAATGGTTTTCAAGATACTTGTATATATTAATTCTCAACTCAAAGTTTACAAGACTCTTTCAAGCATACTCTTATGAGCTTACAGTGACAACTATATATACTACACTCTACAGTCGACTATACAAAAGACAACCAGCTAGAAACTTACTGATGAAACAAATACTACATTGCTAGTAGTAAGGTTTCTAGAATAAAATACTGCAGGATCGATATTGTTCTCTCAACACTTAGTGTTTCTCACAAACTGTTAAATATCACTCATTTGATGAATGCAGAATCAAGAACTCAGTTGATAATAATATAATAAGTAAAGAACACAAGAAGTGATTTTCAAGATACTTGTATATATTATCTCTTAACTAAGTATTACAAGACTCATGCAGAAGCATTGATACTAAGTTACAATGAGCGACTATATATACTACTATCTACAGCTTGTTATACGTTGATAAAATAATGGGACTTACTTCTAAACAAATACTACATTGCTAGAGGTAGTGTATCTTAGATAAAGTATTATCTAAGATAAGGTAGTCATGACAGGTCCATGACTTACCTTTTGGTCACCAACTAAAGGTGACAACTGTACTAACTAAGGAATGGTGAACAGTTGATAAAAGTCAACCACATGAACGTGGAAGACATCTTACAAGAATCAGAGTAGGTAGCAAGTGTTAGTCGGACCATGCTTTGTCCACTAGTTCATACTGTGATTCTTTCGAAGGTAAAATGGCTTCGCAAGAATAAGTTCTTCCGAACCATTTTATACTTCGGAAGACACAGCTTCTTCCGAGGCTTTGTCTTTGGAAGACTTTGTCTTCATTCTTTTAAGTGTTTACTTCAGAAGGAGATATTCTAAGTCTCAAAAGACTGAGTTCATTTTTCAGAAGCTCTTCGGAAGATCACCATAGAAGCTTCGGAAGTTGCAGCATTTTTCGGAAGCTGCAGCATTGCCTTCGGAAGACTTCTGTTAGTTTGTACAGATTTCTTCTAAGTGTTGTTTTGGTTGCATCAACCTCAATAGATCCAACAAACTCCCCCTAGGCTGATGCTACCAAAACTACACTTCCTTCTTCAACTTTTAACTCCTCTTCAGTTCTTGCCTTTTGTTTAATTCGGCAAGATGAAGGCTGTCAACAAATCTTCTGATGTGAGTAGCTATCATGGAGTTAGAGGGATTGGTGAATGGTCTCTCTGCTAGCTCAGCAATATCAAATCTGTTAAGTGTAGCAGAGAGGAGGCATTGAACCTGTTTACCTCTCCATTCTCCCTCTCCACAACGAAGTTGTGAGAAGGTTCATCAAACCTCCACTAGATTATTGTGTTCCTAGGAATAAGGGGCAAGTTTGGCAGTCTATCACCATTCCTAGTGTCCAGCAGGCTCACCAATTTTCTTCTTAGCCTTTTCTCTTCTTCATTTAATAAATCAGAGCTTAAGGCTAGAAGATTGAGTGATTGGTGTAGGGTTTCTCGGGGTAGATCTAGGAAGGCATTTCTTGTGAGAGAGCTTGAGGATCCATCAATGTATTGTAATATGATGAACCCTCCCTCATAAGAGATGCTACTCACTTTTGAGCAGTTGTTGAGTCTCCTTTTGATCTCCCCAATTTCTTCTAAGGTTGGAGTTTTGGATGGTTCAGAGGATGATTTGGGTATTGTTTTGTGTTTTGGGTTGTAGGATATGTAGTGATGGTGGTTGTTGAGAGGCAGGGGAAGGTGGTGGTGGTAGTGTGGATGATGTTGGTTGAGGGGTGTATGGTTCAGTGATGGGTATAGGCTCAGTGATGGTTTCAGTTGTTGTTTCAGTTGTTGTGGGTAGTTGTTTGGGTTCTGGTTTGGGTTTCATCCTCTGTATCTCCTGAGATACCTCCTTCCTTCTTCCTAAGCGAATGTCAGCTTTGATATTACTGACATGTCGCTGTAGGGTCTTCTCTGACATTGGCCCAACTTGCCTGCCAGTGAAGCCATGTGCCCTGAGATAAGCCTTCATCCTGGCTTTATCTCCTACTTTCTTGGCAGCAGCAAGCTTTGCCTCTTCCTCTTTCTTCTTTTTCTCCTTTATTTTCTCCCTAGCATCTTTCTTTCTTTCCTTACTGATTTGATCCTGCTCTCTGTTAACAAGAAGCAGGATCATCTCATTCTCATGAGGACTTAGTTCTTCCTAAGAGTAACCTCTTAAGCACAGGAAGGCTATCCTTTCCTTCCTTTTCTTCAACTCAGCTTCTTCTTTCATCTTTCTTGCCTTCTCCTCTTTGGACCTCTTTGCTGCATCCTATTTTTCTTTTTACAGCAAGGTTGCCTCTTCCAATTTGATAAGCTCATCAAGTGGGAGTAGTAGCATTTCTTCATTTGCTACTCCCAGGCTCATGAGTCTATCAATTACCTCCAACCTCTTCTTTTCATTGATAGACTCTTGAGATGTTGCTGCTGCTTTGCTGCTTGCAGCCAACAATTTTTTAGTAGGGAGTCTACCCTTTCTTCTTAATTTGTTTAACCTCTCATCCTCAAGAAGTTCCTCATCAGTCATCTTCCTCTTACCTTTGTAATCATGAGGAGATACTTCCTTTGGTGATTCTGGTTTTGAAGGTTGAGGTTGAGAGGACTGAGGATGAGGTTGAGAAGTTTGTGGTTGATCTTGAGGTATTTATGGAAGAATAGGAGTTGTAAGGAAGTCCTCACTGTTCACCTCAGAGGCTAGATCAAGAATGGCCTCTGTGAGAATCAGTTCATCAGACAGAGATGATAGTTCAACAATTACTTCTGCAGCTGAAATTTCTGCTTCAGAAGAAACTGATGTTGCACCATCTATCTCAACTGAGGCAGTTGCTGGGCCATCAGTCCCTATTTCCCCTTTGAAGTGAATCTCAGGTTCCATAGTGACCTTAGGTTGACCAACTTCCACCTGAGTGGTAGGTGGTGCACTGAGCCTTTGAAGTTCTTCTGCTCCAAAGTAGGTTATGGCAACATCAAGCGATGGTTGTTCAAGTGAGGAGCTCATTAAAAACTGTGTGAAAATTTGTGAAGGCTGATGAGCATCCTTGGATCCACTTGAAAACTCAAAGGAGGTGGTTGTGGGAAAATAGTGGATGATTGCTTTTGTGTAGGGTAAAGGGAAGATAAAGTTGTAAGAGTCAAAGATTGAGGTTCCTCAGAAATTTGAGGTTCCTCATGAGCTTGTTTCTGTACGTTCTCCCTTTTTTTGGTAGCATCATCTTGAGAAGTAAATGAGCTAGAGGAAGAACTTAAAGAAGCTTAAGTTGGTACATGCCTGACAGACTTCTCAATCTGTCTCAGCTAGTTTTGCCTTGAGATCTTTAATCTCAAGTTGCTGAGTGGCAGACCTGGTTTCTAAGATCCTAACCTTGAATTCAAGGTCTGAGACCTTAGAGAGCAGGTACTCAATGGCAGACCTTGGTCAACATCTAAGGACTCATAGTCAGTAATGTGGCTGTCTCTTTTTGGTTGCTCAGGAGAGTATTATGACTCATCCTAAGGGCTTAAGGTTTGGGTGATGGGCTCATCAGGTTAAGACTGAGAAGACTCTACACTGATATTGAGGTCAATTGGAGGGGAAGGTTGGACCTCAGGTTGAGTGGGATCCCAGTGTTCCACTCTAGCCTTTTTGGGTTGAACAGAGGGGGCTTGTTCAATCAGAGTAGATTGAACAAGGGTTCGCTTGGAACGTCTTTGGTAAAAGTATTTGATAGATAAGGAGGCCTTTTGAAGTGGAGTGGTGATTACTGGTATGGGTCCATCACCTGTTGGTTTAACAGGGATGTCACCAGGAGCCATGGGCTCAAACATACCTGAAAGCAGAGGAGTGAACCTTCTAGTGAAATTGGTGGATATTTTCTTCAGCATTCGGAAGATACCCGATCGCATTTGAGGAACCACTAGAATATCTTTATATTCTAGTTTATCCAGGTTTAGTTCACAGTTGATGAAGTGCTGAATGAATCGAGGATACATGTAGAATGTATAGTTTTCCCCTCAAGTTATTCAGAACAAACCTGAAATAGTTGAACCTCAGGCCTTTGACCAACCCATGAACTAAACAGCCTAGTTCATAGGGGATTTGATCCCAACCGCCTGATTTGTTAGACAGACTATGAAGGACAATGTGTAGTAAGTACTTCCAGTTGTAGGAGAACTTGAATTTGTAGACAGTAGACTTACTGACATCACCTCCATATCCCATTTAAACATAGGTATCTTCTAAATCAGGCCTTGGAAATTCAGTTGGAGTTCCAGCATCATGAAGCTCCAAATGTTCCCTGATAGTGGTTTCACTCACCACTATCTCGTGTCCACATACTCTCAAACGAATTACCCTCTCATTGTTGATGACTTCATTTTGACCATTTGTCCAGAAATCAGTAATATGGTTAGAGTAGATGGTAGGGTTTATTGTGAGAGCAGAAGGTATATGGATTTTGTGAGAAACTGGATGATTTGAGCAAAGTCACTATCCGCAGATGAATCAAGGATAGCAACTTGGTTATGTTGCGGGTTTAGAGCCATTGTTTTTGAATTTTGAGAAGGAGAAGATTCAAGCTTGAAGATTACAGTGAAAACAGTATGCTAGGGTTTTGACAGTGGTAAAGAAAGTATAGAAGAGAGTTGGAGTCCTTTAAATATGGAGTAAAAGATCAAACCGATAAGGTGAAATGACACTATGCGGCTTGATTTGACGGAGGCGGTAAGGAGGATTATTCAAAATACTCTAACAATCTTCTACAAAATCTTACTTTTTGCATAGTGGAACCAAAATTTTTTTCGTTACAATTTTAAAGTATTTCCGACAATATCTGCTTCTAAGAGAACTTTAAGGTTTCTCTCTCCTGACGATCTCCCGAAGCCAATTTTGCTTCCGAAGCAAAATCTGTCATAAAGACAATTTTGTTTCCGAAGGGAAAATGTGGTTTCGTAGAAGTATAAAATTTCCTTCGGAAGAAGGTTGATCTATGATCAAGTTTTCTTCCAAAGCATAATTCTTTGTCTGGATTAGAGGAATTTTCCTTTGGAAGAAGATTAAGACTATCTTCTGAGGGTAAATTTCTCTTCGGAAGAGTTTATATTAATTTTTTTTGAAGAAATACCTTTTGTAACAGGGCTTAAGTTGTAAATAGACACATTTGACTTAATATTCTGTATGAAATAATTAGCCAAGATTTATCATCCCAATAGCTGTAATTAAATACTTAAATCTTTATTCATCAAAAGCTTTGGTGAACAAATCAACATATTGTTCATTTGAGTCAACTTTGACTAATTTGATCAGATTTTTCTCATTAATATCTCTACTGAAATGATACTTGATGTCGAAATGTTTTGTCTTGGAGTGCTTGACTGGATTTTCAGTTATTGAGATAGCACTCTTGATGTCTATGTGAATGAGAGTCTCCATGAAGTTGATGCCATAGTCTAACATCTGATTTTGAATCCATAGCAGTTGAGCATAGCAGCTAGTTACAGCAATGTATTCAGCCACAACAGTTGATGTAGAGACACATGATTGCTTCTTACATTGCTAGGAGATGATCCTTCCACCAAGAAATTGACATCCTCCTGATGTGGATTTCTTGTTTATGTTACAACCACCATAATCACCGTTAGTATAACCATACAGGTTGAAGTCTTTGTTCTTAGGATACCAAAGGCCCAGTTCGGGAGCTCCTTTGAGGTATCTTAGTATCCTTTTGGCAGTGATGAGGTGAGACACCTTGGGAGCAGCTTGATATCTTGTACATATGCATGTAGCAAACATGATATCAGGTCAACTTGCAGTGAGATACATTAGAGATCCAATGATTGCCCTGTACTGATGCTGATCAGTATCCTCCCCCTCAAAGTTAGGACAAAGATAGTGATTTCTTTGTATAGGTGTCTTAGATGGCTTACATCTTTCGTCTTAAATCTTTCTAAAATGTCCTTGACATATTTAGATTGATTTATGAAGAAGCCATCTTCCATCTGCCTTACTTGAATTCCTAAAAAGAAATCCATCTTTCCCATGGAACTCATTTCAAACTTCTTGCTCATGATGCTTTCAAAGTCTTTACACATTTGGTCATCAACATAGACTTGAACAACTAACATGTCCTTCCCTGATCTTTTTATGAATAATGTCTTGTCTATGGTGCCTCTGGTGTAGCCGTTATTAAGGAGAAATTGAGATAACGTCTCATACCACAGCCTTGGTGCCTGATACAGCCCATAGAGAGCTTTATTTAATTTGCACACATAGTGGGGGTGTTATGGGTCTTCAAAGCCAGGTGGTTGACACACATAGACTTCTCTGTCGATGTTCCCATACAAAAATGCACATTTGACAACAAGTTGATACACTGTGAAGTTCTTGGATGCAGCAAAATCAAGAAAGATTCTTACAGCCTCAAGTCTTACAACAGGTGCAAATACCTTAGTGTAATCTATTCCTTCCTCTTGTGTGTATCCTTGAACTACAAGTCTAGCTTTGTTCTTGATAATCAAACCTCTATCATCCCTTTTGTTCCTGAACACCCATTTTGTACTAATGGGAACTTGACCAGGTGGTAGTGGACATAGATTCCACACCTTTTGCCTTTTGAATTGAAGCAATTCCTCTTGCATTAATTCAACCCAATTGTTGTCCTTGAGAGCCTCTTCTACATTTTTAGGTTCCATTTGAGAGAGAAAGCATGAGTACAACAGACATTCTCATTGTTAGTTTATCTTCAGGTCCTTACACCTTCTGACACGTGCCCAATGATGTTTTCAGCTGGATGAGTGTTATGAATCCTGATTCTGGGAATAACATCTAGTTGCATAGATAGATCTAGATTTGAATGATTCATATCAGGATTGTTAACATCGGTTCCAGTTGAATTTTCTCTTTCATTCAATGAATTGATTGAATGAATGAGTAACATCATCAAAAATGTTATGTTATAAGATAGTATCATTAGTTGCCTGTTCCTCCAGATAGCTATCTTTATCAGCTTGGTGTTGAGAAATGGAGTTGTCATCTAAAGTGACTTGTTGTCATCTAAAGTGACTTGATGCTCATTCAGTTGACAACTGGTTGAAGCTCCATTGTTTCCTGAGAGATTCAAACTTTCAGGACTTGCAGTGGTGGGAGCTTGTTCTTCATTCTTTCTTGGAGAATATGGAATGGGTCTGGGTAACTCAAACATTTGATCATCATCAGAGTCACTTTGAGTTCCTGTTCCAGCTGAAACATTCTCATAAGATTGTTTAGAATAGTTGGGAAACAATTCTAAGTTAAACATATGGTCAGGACCATTTCCCTTAATACAAGGAGTGTGCTTATTTACAACTATATTGGATGACTCCTCAAATTATTGATTCTTGATGTTGTATACTCTATAAGCTTTGGAGCTTGAAGAATATCCAACAAAGATAGCATCATCTGACTTTTCAGCAAATTTTGCCAAATTGTCCTTTGTGT